>JAQGCC010000193.1:0-49440 GCA_034698905.1 Xestoiulus laeticollis | reverse complement strand
AACTTTTGTCCCTAACTCGAGTTCCCCATTGAAAAATGGAGGAGTCGGAAGACCAGTCTACATCTATAGATCATGGTCGAACCAAATTTTATAAAATGAAAAAACTGTCTTGGGTTGAAGAACCATGATCTCATAATAATTGTTTGTATTTAAAACCATGTCAATGGAATGAAGAAAAACGCATAATGTACACTGTACTACTATATGGAAAAAACAACTGAAAATAAGTATCACGTATAATGTATAGTTTGTAACTAAATATATTGTGTTTGTGTAATCACCGACACTAATGATTTTTTGTTAGTTTCATTTATAACATCTGTTATGATGTAGTTTGTAACAGGTGGTATTCGGCTCGTGTCATTGTCTATAACACTACCCCCAAGCTAGTGTTTGCAATAGTCACATTTATATAAACAATAAATTTTTCTGTTATTTTTAGCTTTTTATATACATGTACTGGTATCAGCTGGCATCAATTTAACATAGGATTTGTAGGGGAATTTTTTTATTTGGTGGTGCTTTCCCTTTTTATTGATATCCTGTTAGTAGAATAAGGTCGTAGAGCATGACATAGTTTTTTTAATGTTTTTTTTTAGAGAAAATCTATGGTGAGAGAGCACTTTTCTGAGAATTTCACACCTGCACGATCATGTTAAACGTTGTCCTTGTAGCTTGTGAGGAGCATTTAAATTGGGCTTATACTTAAATTAAACTGGAAACTACCAAAAATTTCAAGATGAACTCCTTTGAACTGTATGAGACGGCCATCTTGAAAACGTGATGTTGAAACTTAAATGAAAGCCATCATGGTTTAATGGGAGTGAATTTTGAAGAAAAAACCAATGTGTGTTTCGATATCTTTAGACCTAATTGGATTACTTTTACAATGATCATTTTATACTGAAATCCTTATCATTGAAATGTATTTTAAATGTTAACAAAACCAGAAGTTGCTTAACGTCTCACTGACCTTGGCACCGAAAAAAGAAATAAAATAAAGATACATCAGTAACAAAATATATCAATTATACGTTATGTAATATTAGAAAAAAAATGTTTGTATGCTGAAGTAAGTTTCCAGAACACTTTGAACATCAGCTTTTAAAAGTTGGAGTTACAGACAGCTGAAGTGTTGCAAGTGTGTCCCATTAAGCTATAGAAGGTTAGATAGAAAAAACATTCACTTAAAATCTAGTGAAGCTCGTTATTGTACAAAATCCCAAGTGCATTCCATCCCATCATGCTTTTTCTCCTGATTTTGTTTAGAAAAGAGCCATGTTTCCACCCATGGTGTTGTTCTATGTAGTTCGATCAGCTATTTAGAGTTGGAATAGGGCAGGTCAAGGAAAAATAGAACGTTAGCAATTACTTTGTCCAGGACATAATGAGATGCTTTTGACAACTGTTTGCGAAATTTCTTATTTTATGCTAACCTACGAGCATATACACGTCCAATAAAATGTTTATAGATGGCATGCCCTTCAAAAGGTACAGTGGTCCTTTCTGCCTGGAATAGATATACATGTATCTGTAGTGCCCTTGATGTACCGAACTACAATAAAGTTGATTGAAATTATCGATAGATGCCGCAAAATGCCTTTGGCTAGATTCTCTTGCAAGCCAACTTCATCATACTCTAATGAGTTCATCAGCCTCCCATACTCCCGCACATGTGAACTTGTGCCAAAAAAAGCCCATCATCAAGACACTTCTTTCAAGAAACGATTTAGAAAGTGCTATTGTTGATCAGTGTTGATAGCATTTGAGTAATGGTCACAGTACATCGAAATATCAAATATACCTTATTTAACATTTGCAAACACTATAGGCACCAGCAAACTTGGAAAGTAATTGCCATGGCTGACATTATATATGGCTTACAGTATACACTCTTTAATACAGTTTGCATGTAGATGTAATATTGCAAAAGGTCGAAGATGGATTTGGAGGTCCTCCAGCATCCATGTTCCATTCAGCATAATTGAACTGCCCAGCAAGAGAGAAAAAATGCAATTCTAGTTTTGTTTTCCAGGAGTAATTAATTGGGAGCTAAAATTTCGTGGACGACCCTCGTTGCCATTGTACCTTCTTGTCCGCCTTGTTCAGTTCGTGGGCAATTGCAAGAGGATGAGGGCGAGGTCCCTGGACGACCTGGCCAAATTAGCCGAGTTGGTTGTGGGCCTCGTTTTTCCCTCTTCTCTTCTCATGGTCTCCCCCATGGGTTGGAAAAGCCATTAAACTCGGTTTAGCTCATTTTCTTCGTTTCCCTTTGTTCATTTTGCAAGTTGGCTGTCACTGACGATGAAGACCTTCTAATATTTATGATTCAATCTTCGAGGTAGTACCTGTTTCTAGTCCTCCCTCTGCGTGCCTTGCCCCGGGACACTCACGTTCGACCATCTACCCAAAAACTCGTGGTTCAACTGGGGCCAACTTAATACATGTTTATTCTCATAGTTAGGAAAACATTATTATTACACGAGGATTTCACCTGCCATGCAACAAGTTCTCCAATTTTTATGCCCTGCATGTTTTTTTTTATTTTGCAACAATCGACCCTTGAGACTGGACCTTTTTTTGTCAGGTCCACCCTTTGGTCTTGCTCATAGCACCTGATAGGGTGACAACTTTTATTTCTCTGCAGTATTTATCGTTGTTTTGCTCGATATTTAAAGTTGTATTCAGCATTTTGCTTTGGGCTGAATGCAACTTTGTTAAACCAGAAAAAAAAATCATGAAAATTTGGGTTGATGGAAGAAAATGGCAGCCACGTGTTGAGCAATGGAAAATTCCTGCCATGCAGACAGACCTTACCTGATGGATGGACACTAACCAAGATTTAACCTAATTTAAGAATACTTGAAAAGCAGTGGTAGTAAAAATACTATAGTGATGGTGTAGGAATGTTGTATACTGGATGTGGGGATGTCCTGGTGGTTTATGAGGAACTGGATTGTGGCTGGTGGCTAATTGCTATACATGTACATGTGGTTTTGTGGGGAACAAAAGTTTAATTATTGTAGCTTTGGGTTTCGAACTGTGGTTCTAATGGCAAAATGTTTTGATGGTTTTAAGATTGCGTGGACTTAAGTCTTGCTGACACATTCCATTCTTATCATTATCCAAGATATGTGTCCGAGACGTACCCCGGAGGATGGTCTGACCTCATTTCGTCTGTATATTTGTCGGTGTCTTTGCACACTTTCGGTTCCTAATTGAACACTTTATTTTTTCGAAACAAAATTGGTCGCAGAAACCTTCAACCGGTCGTAAGTAATATATCCCCAGAAAACGTCCGAAACCCTATTTTTACCTGATTACAAATTGGTGTACCGACAGAAGACTACCTGATAATCAAATCGTGAAGTGTTGGGTGGGAGGAGTAACGCTGCTTTTACAGTTTCCTGGGAATATCTCGAGGGCCACAGGTAATTATTAGTGAGGCTCCAAAAATATCTGTTTGCTGGACGCAAACGACTATGGTCCAGGGTTTCCGGAAGTGGCTACAACTCGCCGTTAGCTATAGGATGGGTGCACCCTCTTTATCTGGCTAATTTAATCAGAAACAAAGGCGATTTTAAAGCCGCTTTCATTGTCCTCTGGTGTGATTTTTGGTGTCAAGTCCTCCGCCTATATTGTATTTTATGATCATCGTTCTATAGAAAGTGTTCTACACTCTTCTAATTCTTGAAGTCCCAAGAGAAAAATCTCAAGTGGTATTGTAAAGAATAATAAGATTATAGAAGCTGCTAATTTAGTGAATTTTAACTTATGGGACTCGATGGCATTACAAGATTTGAGTTAACAATATTTATAATTTTTAATTCGGATATCAATGGGATGTTCTATAAACGCATACGTATAATGATGTCTCATAAAAATTAGATTTTTTACTAGGGCTTGCAAGATTTTTGTTTAAGTTAATAAAAAATGCTGATACCTGTGCTACGCCAATATAAATTTTAAAAAAAACTTGCCAACATATAGAATGAATTTACCACCAAGTGGGCAATCACAAAATGGTTCCCTTATCCAAAAATGGTCCACGGGTTGAATATCTCTAGGCCTATATTAAAAGAATATTACAAAACTGAGTAGAGATATCACTTTTTTTTAATAAAGTTATCTCAGTTCTGAAAATTTACTTTGAGCTATATTATCTGTTGTTTGGTATTAATGAAGTTAGCATGACTGCTCATTTAATATCTTCAGCAAACCTAAATGTTGTGAGAATAATACATCTCGGATTTGAAGAACATCAGTGTTCCCTTTGCTTGACTAACCTGCTGACTGTTGTGGCAGGTACTTTACCTTTATATAGGCACGGAATAGATTAACCGAGGAGAGATTGACTCGTACAAGTATCTTCATCCTTACTTGTCTGAAATTGTTTGGGCTTGCCAAATTGATGTCCAAGCATTCCTTACAAGAAGATTATTACCTGCCCGAAATGATTAGTCCCGTTAAATCCTACCCATTAATTATTCATGGCTGCATGTTTCTTTGGCGATTACCTTCCCTTGCTCTTTCAACTGAACGATGATAATAACTGACCACAATGTGGCCACTCGGGGGGTAGCTTTCAAAAGGAGATGTGTATTTTTAGAAAAACCATAATGCCAAGTCAAAAGAAAGTCCTTGGAAACCATTTCTAAATATTGGTCCTTTGTGAGCATACTGACCTCAGGCAGGTAGTGAGGAGGTATACCTTCCCTTTTTTTTAAAAGAAAACAATGGGGGGGGGGGGAAGAAATTGCACCGGTCAACTCCTGGTGGAACCTCATTCAGGTTTACTGAGCTTGACCATTGGGCATGGCAACCATTGAACACAGGTTGACACATCGGATGAAATATTCGCAAGTTCAGTTGGTATTAAGACGTGGCATTTGATGGTTTCCTCACGAAAGACGTCAGGGAATTTGTAAACAAATATCCCATTCTTGATCTCATTCTAAGCCATCGTGAAAAAACTGGAAATTGTGAAGAAGAAGAAAAAAAGAAGTGTGTCGCCACTGTCGGCCATCGTATCATTGTCAGAAATGGTAGGGGGTACCATTTGGGACGTGGAAGGACACCGGAATTTATTATTGTTCCAGTAGACATTACTCACCTTGTAAATGGCCCGAATGTCTCTGGGTGCCCCTATAATTCTTGCTGTTGTTTCTTCTGTCATGGACAAGAAAAATGGTAGCTGGGGAAGTGTGGTGTGTAGGCCAAGAATTAGTTTGACACAAAGGTATGTGGACCGAAGAGGGGGCAGTTGCCGAACTGTCCCAAGGTTAGGTGAATGCCGTTGCACCCACACTCAAGCAACGTCTTCCTGACGTCATTGCAGAACCAGGGTGCTGGCCTTCCTTTTTTTAAGAGTTCGTTTACATCGTGATTTCTTTTGATAATGGCACGTCTTCTTTTAGGACACATTTTTATTCGTCTATGCTGTTGTCACACTAAAAAGCCAGGATGCTTCAGAATGCTCGTTCTGCACAGAAACTACATGCTGAGTCATGCTGAAGTAGTGTGGCTATTGACTGTTAGGCAACACTCGGTGGAATGTTTAGTTTTGATATGCACACAATCAACAAACCTCAATAAAGAGTCATGAAACCGATATATACAAGCACAGCAGTATATGACATCAGCTTCTGGTTAAGATCATATACACTTTTGTTGTGGTTTTTTTATATTTAAATGCAGAACTAACAATGCAAAATGTTTCCATTCTTCATTCTTGAAGAGCACAAACAAACCGTATCGCACGTCCACGTTACATTACTTTTTTATGATTATTAGTATTGTAGTTTAGAATTTCAGAATAAATAAACAAACGAGCTCCTGTTTGAATATAATGAAGTGCTTATTTAAGCCCACAGGAAGGTGATAGGCAACACGTGCTCAATGTTTGGGGACGGGGGGAGGGGACCAAGGAGCCTGTTGTGCATTCAGGTATATACATATAGAAGTACACTCCCACTATTTACATTTGCTTAAATATATACACAAACAAAGGATGCGTGAGATTGAAAGGCATCAAATGTTGTTTTTATATCAATGGATCATCATCATCAAGATACACTGTACAAGTATTATGAATTAAACATGGAAGAGGTTGAGTTTGCAAGGCTCTTAATAGTAGAAATTTAAGGTTTTTTAAATTTATTTTTACTTATTAATTGGACAGCTGAATTTGGTGTAACTTCTAAATTGACATGCTTCACTAATCATAAAAATTGCATAGTAGATATGCTGAAACAACAACCAGTGTTATGCTAATGGTAAAGTTGGTTACAACAGGTCATAGCAATAACGATATAAAAATAACTCGACAATCAACTGTTATGTATTAACGTAACAGAAAATTAGGATGCAATAAGAGTGCACTAACTGCCATTAGGAACTAAAAATGATCTCTTAAGTGTACTTTCCTATTAAAATGCATTAACCTCAAGTCGGTTATTGATGCACCCTTTAGCAATGCTAAGTAGGCACTAACATTTTATTACCAAGTCAAGCGATCATGGGAGATATGGATTTAAAGTATTCGACAATGTTAACAAGTGTTTAATTTTAATAAAAAAATGATATTCCTCAATGTACAAGTCTTGCTACCGATGACTGTCCTGAAATCACGTTGCCACTTAATGAACCACAGAATGGCAGTTATAACTTAATACTCGGTTTAAGTAAACGAAATAATTTACATCTAATGAAGTGAAATGAGTGCGGGGTGAGTCGTCAAAGCGGGTGGTCCGCCATAGGTTTTAATGCGTTTTATCAACGCATTTTCAATGGGAGGTGGTGAGAAAAAAAAAAAGCACGGGGAGACCCCTTTGAGGGAAGGAAGTACGTAAGCTTGGGTAGGCAGCCACTCAGCTCGGGCCGGCCTATCGTCGCTGTGCAACCGCTTGCTAAGGCGCTCCTTTTGCCGTGCTTTTTCTTCAGGTTGTTGTCGGCGGTAGGGCTAAGTAGAGCCGTGTGTGTGGTCTCGAAGGCATCCCGAATAACCTCCATGCAGTGCAGCCGCACTTTTACCTCGGCTCCCATTGTTTTTAAAAAAAGCCGAAAATCATTTGAACGATTTCGAGAGGCGAGAACACTGGATTAATATTGCCCGGTTAAAGGACTCGCTTAACGGAGGATTAAGTTGTCGTCTTAACCCAAAACGTTTAAAAGTTGGTCGCGTGCGGGCGCTGGGAATTCGTAGTGTGTGGTCGACTCCCCCGAATTCGACTTGGATGTTTGACGGGATTTGGTGCAACTTGTTCGGGCTTCACCTCTTAGGCCTCGGTCGGGGTGAACTTGGAGAAATTCAATTACTGATGCACTTTTATGCTGCTGGATATGTTGAGATGACCATCCGAATTTTGAAATTTGGCACCTCTGAATAATGCCTTTTTTCTGATGGTTTTATGACGTGGGAATACACCTCAAAAGTGAATTGTGCCCTGGAGAATTACCTCGGACTTATAGTGTATGGGTGTTCGTATATTAGCGAACGTTGTCACCTTTTGCTGTCTTCCTGGCCGAACTACAGAACAAGACAGGGTTCTTGCATGCTATTATGTAAATGAGCATAAAAGCACATCACGTGTTGGGTTATCAGACTTTTTAAAATCGGATTTTCTTATATTGTGTGGTAGGAGATTATCTCGTGTGCCATGTGGATTATTTGAAAAAGTTTGCCATCAATCAGAAATTAATCTGAAAGTGCTCCGTTTTATGGAGGATTTCGAAGGAGGAACTGTTTGCAGAATCGATTATCAGCAATTTTTGCCATTCTGCTGCATACTTTTATTGGAATAGCACTGCTCTTTTATAAGCTACCCGGCAAGAGTTCTAATGGGTAATTTGCTTTTGTTAATTTCACATACATATATCATTTACATAACACTTGTTTCGTGTCATGCTTTAGAAAAAGTCAATATGTGACAAGGATATATGATATAAAACTTGATTATTGATGATTATATACATGTGCGTCGAAAAAGATGATGTTCAGAAGTATAGGATTACCCATGCAACTTTTTCTGTCAAATTTGTGATTTTTGAAATCTTGCTTCAAGGAGATTACTAAGTAAATGACTCATTTCAACAATCTCTTGTCCAGACAAAGAGGCTCTTTATCTAAATGGCACATGTATTTCATTGAAGGATTTCATTTTGTTAAAATATACAAAATGTATATAAGGGGGTTTGCATCATTGCGATTTAGCTTAAATAAGATTGAACTTTTGTATAGACTCCATGCAATGTTTTATATCCCGACAATGCTTTAAACATATTCTGCTGCAAAAAGGGTGAAAGAGGTTTAAAAGCATTCTATAAAAGAAAGTTAAACCAAGTTTCTGACAGTATTAACAGAAAGAAATATATTCATCGTGATTGACTGTATGATGCTTATCTAAATAAACCTTTATAACGCATATACGGAAGTCATCCACTTTTCAACCCATTTTAAAAGCTACATGTATATATCTCGCTGACGTATATCTCTATCATTATGTATTTAAAGAAGCAACATACAGGTTTAAATTGATTCTAACTGAACAATACACGGTGCAGTGTACTACTTTTAATGGTTTGCAAGCATATATCAATTTGTGTATTTCATTGTATATCTTTAAGAACCTGATTCAAGTTTTGCACGTATCCAAAAAGTACTTCAAAAGGCAGCATTAATTGCTTTATGCTTATTTGAGCAACACGACAAAAGAAATCCCAAAGTCGTTTAAAAATAAATTTAGCACAGATTGAACGATACAAGATAACCACACAAATATTTTATAGAATTATTAATTAGGCAACATCTTTCTCACAATAAATCCTTTAATAATATTCAGAAATATAAGAGACATGAAGTTGGTAGAAAGTACAAATGGTGAGCAAAAATTGTTGCTGTCTGTGTTATTTTGTCCATTGTGCCATTGCATTGTGTCATTATAAGTATAGCCATGCTCATTTGGAAATCCCAAAGACCCCAAGCACCAGATTGTATAAAGTCGTTTTGCAAAGTACTGCAGACATGCCATCATTGGAAGAGGGTTGTTACAGCAATAGCACTGTTTCACTTAAGTCCCTCTAGGCAAGTAGACATGTCGCAAACCCCTGTAACTGGGCCACATGGAAACTATATGCTATCCTGTTCTGAAACAGTTTAAGCCTTATTAGCAACCCCTCCTTTTGCGTTGACGAAATGTATATGGGTGTGTGAAAGTGTGCAGACACGGACTGATGGTAATGAGAGAAAAGAGAGGAACTTGCAAGAATTTAGGCTGTCATCAGGCTCGGCGACATACCAAAAGACCACGTGGATGCAATTTAACCGAAATTCCCATTCACTAAAAAGATTCCTACTGCAAACCATTTAGCTTCTGATATCGAGGAAAACGGTTGGCATGCATTTTTCTGTTTTTCCACTAGCGTTGCAAATGGCTTTTTGGAATCTTCATCATTTTTTTTTATTCATTTTGGTTTTTTGTGCCTGTACATGCACTGGTGAGGGAATCCTTGATGGTTTGGGGGTCTTTGTACTCTTCGTTAAGAAATAATTCGGCTTTTCGTCCTTGGGTGCAAAAACGTCCATGCATAATCTTGCAGAATCGAAAGATTCCTCACACGTCTGCAAGGAAGAGGTGCTCTGGATGTTCCCAGTAATTATGTCCTCTATACAGACTGTTGCCATTTTGGGTTCGAATCCCTGTTTTTTTTATGGTTTCAAATGCTGAATCCTTGTACAGGATTTTGGCTTTCCTGGATATTTAAGAACAATTACCACGATTTAGTCATTATACCCATCACACACATTGTGCATGAACTTATGTGTAGCACCCTGCTGGTCACTTCCTATAAAGGCAGCTGTCTATTGAGAAAATGATTTCCCATTGCTTGACCGCTCGCTGATCGACCAGCGTTCAGAACTGTTTCCTTGTCTATTAAACATCTGGTTTTGGCCCTTATTACACGACTTCAACACGTGTATAAACAATGGGGCCTGCAGTGAAACATGAGGCCCCTTCCCCCCTGGGTCTAAGGAAGGGACGGCAAGGTCACATGCCTTTACATTTATCCCCAACATGTCAACAATTTCACACTTGTACAATATTATATATACGAGTTTTATATAAGGACCAAATTGGAGAACCAGACACAATTGGAACAAGAATTACAACATTTTTGAAACTTATAAGTTTCAGGTGTTCTTGGGTGGGAACTGCAGGGCCTAAAGGGGAATCTGCTAAATATATGGAGGATATAATTTGAAAAATCAAGAACAGTATAGGTGAAACAACTGAAATTTTGACAGAAGAATGGCATGACTTCTTGTATTGAACCTTGATGGCTGTCATTGTGGTTTTTTTTTTACACATCCTTAATTCTTCATGACACTAATGGACAACTCAGTGAACTTAAGGTGGACATCCACTACTAAGGGTTTTAGCCAAGTAATTCCCTTTCCATATCTAGGTCTGTTGTTTTTTTAAGAACCCTGCCTTGCTGTCTGTCCCATATGAACGTCTTCCAGAAAACCCCTTCGTTTTCACTCTTGTTTTTTTGATACTCGAGATTGTTTCGGCACTTGTCGCTCCTCCTGCCATCTGTGGAAAGCATTTTGGTCGATTTAAAAATAAACACATCTCCCAAAAAGTCGAAAGTTTCTCATAATCCCCTCTTATAAGCCCACAACCGAAGAGCTTGCAAATGTACATAAACTATTTGAACTAAACGCAACTGTGGCGTCCTTGTGATTTATACTTATTCGATTCTCAGGCTCGGCTTTGCGTGTTTATAAATACAACTTAAGTTACATTCGCCATAGTATATACATGGCAAATAGTCACCAATGACAGTTGCAGCTATTTCATTCATTTCCCAGAAATTGTAACCATCCTCAATAAATTGTCCTATTTTGAGAGGCATGTTATTAGTAACGCGAGCCATTCCCCATTCATTCAAATCTGAAAAAAAAAAAATACATAAACAGTTTTTAGTAAAGCAATAACTGTTTAATATTTGTACCATTTTTAAAACATACAAAGTGCTGCTTACAGGAAGTGGCACTGGTACATTGGGGGATAAAATGAACTATTCGTTTGTTAATGTTGGTTAGTTTGATGATCTCTGACCCAGAATTATTATTCTAAAATAAAATACAATAAATAATTTTAAGAGCTTAATTTATAGTTACATTATATACACGTATTTTCACGTGTGACTCGTAAGGTGGCGCCACAGTCTGAATCTGTAAAAAAAATGTTACCTTCATTTTACAACGTTAGAAAAACTTGATGCACGTCAACGGGTAGTAAATTTAAAATAGACATTACATGTGTCCAACATGCTCGTATAAAAATGTTGAAAAATCTGCAGATGACAAACACCTAATTTTAGTTACTTAGTAGTTGAAAAAAAAAATATGGGAACATTATAGAAGTTATTTTTTTCTCGAAACATTATGACTGCAGGGTGCGTGCTTGGAAGATTGTATCATTAGATTCACCACGCTCTTTTAAAATGTATTCAGATTTATTCAGATTGGCGTGGTAATAGAAGATCCAAAATGAAGTGATCAAAATCTTTACCAACAAGTAGGCCTATATAGCGTGAGTGAAGCAAGATAAAGATGTAGATAGGATTACGCGGCACTCTTATTACGTTGCATCTCTATAGGCCTAATAGCGGGGAAATAACTTTCACGAAAAATACAGATCAACTTCATTAATTACAAACCTGTCATTGAGACAAAGTTTTCATCACGCAAAAAGACATCATCGTCTTACGTTTCAAGAAAAAAAAAATTATGGCTTGCGTGTGTGCCAAGGCTAATGAGCCTTGCTTGACCACCATTGTCGACCTGAAAACGTTTTGGGGGCAGTTTTTGTTACACGTTTATGTTGAGGTTTAAATTAGAAATAAAAGTGGAAATGTTTTACTATTCCTATATATATACACCTAATCCAACGAGTTTTTCTTGGAGGGGGTTTGTTAGTCACTTTTTCCTATTTGTGGATTTTTCTGCACGGATATGATGTGCACATCATACTTATATATGTGCTTACGATGTGAAACTTATCGCTTTTTTAGCCAAATTCAGCTAAGTTCGAAGTGACGGAGGCTGAGAGGAGCCAATTTCCTGTTCGACCGACACAACATGCCTGCATACCCATAATTACACGTGAAATTAAAGCTAGTATAGATGAAGCGTCATTATACAACATAATCACTGGCGCCACAATACAGAATAATCACAAGCTCGGCCAGCCCACTCAAGCCTCCGTCAAGGCGTCAACTAAGCAAAAAAGAAAGTTCATAATGTATTCTTATATATAAACTAAAATACATACGTGTATACCAAAATGTAGGCAAAAACAAAGTTTGTCGTTAAATTTTGCTGATACATATGAAGAAAGAAATCTTATGTTGAAATACTACTTTTTCCTCAAAAAGTATATGCACAAACAAGGTTTGTCGTTAAAGTTTGCTAAATATGGACGAGGCTTTGATGGAATGGACATCACAACCCGTTTCATGTATACAGGGTGCATGCATGCATGCTACGATCTGGAAAAGAATGCCCTATTAAAATTAATTGAGATATTGCATTCAAGTTTTCCATGCACTTCGGGCATTCTTTCTGAGATGCAATAGTCAGAAGGGGTGTTTGACCTGCTTCGGGGGGAAGTCAAGTTGGCCTGGCACGGCGTAATTCTTGGCTACAAAGTAGAAAATAACACGTTTGATCCCTCGGTTGAGCTGTAATTGAGCGCTTTCCGCACGTCTGCAGCTCGTGCATTGGAGGAATCGATTTATGCAAACCGTCTAATTAATGCAACGGTTTTATGGGACTGATAAAGTTGCTTCGAACATGAAACACACAAGTGCACATTGAGTTCGCTCTTTGATTAGACGCTTTTACCATGGTGGTGCCTTTTTTATGTCCCTATCAAATGAATGTATCTTTGAAATTAGCATGATGAAGGCCTGAAGGGTCACAGGGGCTAAAGATGGCTATGAGCCCACCGCCAGCGTTTATATACATGTATAGGCAGATGTTTGCGGAGCAATTTCATCGTTCAGAGAGCCTTCAGTTTTGGACGAGGAAATTTCAGCGCTTTACAGCTGCTTTTTTATTTGTGGCTTGGAGAGGTAGGGATCGATTGAAGGTTTTATTATCGGGATGTAGGCATTTATTTGCTTCTGTTGCAAACTGATCGATCTCCAATTGGACAATATCAGTGAGCAAGTGGCTTGTGGTTGGTTTAACAATGAGGAAAAACAATAGGCATTCATACAGGTGGCTCAATAGATACATGTATATATGGACTGGATGGAATACCACTTCATGTATATATAGTCTTACATGACAGTTTTATATTCCAGCAGCCAAAGGTTAAACCATCACTTGTTCTGAAGGTATACCTATTGTGGCACTAGGGCCATTCATGAGTTCTATCTTGCCTTAAACGAAATAAAATATTTTATAGCGCATTTTCCATGTTGTGTAATTGGCCAAAGAAAAACTTGTATGCTCTGGGTTTTCCACATTTTGGAATTTGCCAGAATGGAGACTATAGGATACACATAAATGGAATTAAATAGTCTGTTCTGATTGGAAAGGCTGATGTAAAATTATTTTCAAAAAATCGTATTTTTAGAATATTTTATAGTTTTTTCACATTAATCAGAGTGCCATAAATGAAGCTGCTTGGTTATCTCGTCTATATATAGAGGACGAACTTATAAGCCTTAGTCCTACTTGTTTAATTTGCTTGCCATTTTAAATGCTGATAGAATTGTAATAGCTTTATTATCAGTGGGATTTTGGATCACTTTAAAATCGTCTTTAATTAAATGTGAGGTTAAGCAGCACCACAGCAGGCGATAAAATATCGTATTCTGGGGAAAAAGAAGAGATAATTTCGATGTCTGTTTATTGCTTTCGGAAACCGTTCGCACGCAGTTCAACCCACACTTTTTTTTTTCAGAATTGTTTTTTAACCCAGTTAGGCCTTTGACCCTGGGCATAAGGGTTACTCGGGTATTTGCAACCTAATATCAGCTACTTGCATAGCTTTTGGACGAACGGTCGGTGTATAGATTTATGGTCCATCAGACGTGATTGATAGAATAGGATGGACAGTGTTGACCTATGAACCTCCCATCATTTCGGCCTTGGTAGTATAGCTAGCTATCTGTTCCATCTTTTCACACTGTAAAATAGTCGATAGTTTTATGTTCGAATTTGAACGTTATTTCCCCCACGATTGATTGATTTCTACATTAAATTATTGCTACTAATTCGCACTTCTCGCCCCCGTCCCAATAAATTAGGATGAAGCCAAACCGTGCCACTTGAGAAATTAGCGCAAATCTGCAAGAACTCTTTTTCTCTAGTTGAAAAAAATTGACTGTGACATTACGTTGACATATGGGAGAAAACGATGGACGTGTTTGAATTTCTCGCTAATTTGTGACTTTTCTGTTTTGCAGGGTGGTGTCAGGAAGTGCAACAACTAGTCCGGCCATCTCAGAAATTCCCTTCCTATCCCAACGCCGGAGTGCCGCCAACAGCCAAGCGGAGTCTGCGGCCTATCATCCGGCCTTTCGCATCAACCCTTACATGGAACACCTGTACAGTTCGTTCCACTCTAGTCCAGCTGTGTCATTACGTGGTCTCAGCCCAGTGGACAATAGAGGTCAGCATTTTCGAATTTCTTCAATGTTGCTGCATAGGGAAAGCCAATGTTTGTGATGATGAACAGCGCCTTCTAAAGACCTGTTTACTCTGAACCATGTAAAAGCTCCAGTCTGTCGTTTGGAAAGCAGTACATACTTTAAAAATTTGACAAAATGCCACTGTTTGGGAATTTTACATCAAATTGTTCACAAGCGCCCTCTGAGGGCTTGGTTGTCCAAAAGCAAGGATAAAAATGAAGGCGCTCCAGCCTGGTGATTGGAAATGGTGGCGCCATTTTCATCAAATTGCATAACATTTAAAAATTTTTGCCCATTATCCCGTTTTAAGCAAACCATCTCGTCATAGGCTACATCTGCAGACAATGTCATAAATACTAAATATTTTTTTGATGTAATGCTAAATGAATAGAAGAATGCAGGGAATGTTCTTGTCTTGAAATGCAATAGCCTATTACCAAGCATTGACATTAGGTCTTCAGCCCTTTATCAATGTTTTCTAATTAATTTTAGAGATGTTTTAATAGCCCCGTCCTTTACATTGTCTCACCAGCTCAAGTACCATAATTCGAAAGATGAAGTAAAGGCGTTTGAAAAGCTTTAGTGAATTGAGGGCATTGAAGGCAAGTTTTAAAACAGATGCTGATTGCATCGATTACACGCTTAACATGTTCATGTATACGTATACGATGAACGTCAACGTGCCGTGTTCATTGGCCCGAGACATATACCGAATTACTCTCAACAGTTGCCAGTAGATACCGTTACGTTAAAAGTTAGTGCCCTGCAAGTGTTAGCAACAATGCGATAAAACAGTTACGCGGCTATTTATTTTTGGCCCTACTCCAAGTCCTGCTTTTTTTTTTGTTTCTTGAAAGTTGGTGAAATTCCCATCAACGGGGCAGAAGAATGATGTCATTGCTCGGTTATGCTCTTCCTCGAGGCTGAAATTACTGCCTATTTTTATTACTGATTAAATACAAACGCAGTTGTTGTTTTTGGTTGGGGAGAAGCGTTTTACGATTGTTTTGTAGTTTTGTTTATTGATTTGAAATGCGAACGTGTGTGGATGCTAGACAAGGATACGATTATGTGTATAGGCTACGACTGACGACCAAGCATAAACACATGATGAAAAATTTCACTATTTTTTAAAAAAAAAAACTGTGCACATGTTACTGAGTTGTAACGTTAATCTTGCCAATCTTATAGTCCATTGCTACTAACAAGTTGCATCTACAGTACATCATCTCTTTTCCTGCTGAAGCATATAGTAACCTGCAGTTAGATGATTTATAGATTTTAACGCTGCCTTCTTAATTATTACAAGAATTTTGTAAGAACGTTGATGAGGCCACTTTTATGTTGATCCTATACAAGAGACATTTATTTTCTGAAGCATTTCGAATTGATTTATAGTTGACATAATTAGTAAAAATTTGGACAAGAAAAAATGGCATTGTCTGGATGCCTGTGTTAGCATCTCAATATTTCATGGGAGGAAGGCCATATAAGCAATACAGTTTCTTTTAATGAATTAAAGCAATTCTGGGATTGTTTAAAATCCATGGCAGAAGGCAGAAAATAGACGGCCATAAACATTGCATTAGCAAAACATTTAGTATTAGGCCACCCTTACTAGTTTGAGCCAACTTTCAGTCACTTGGCATCTATACATCTTCAACAAACTTCAAAAAAACTGGCATAAAAAATGCAACAACGGCAAAAGCTATCTTCATGAATTAAATTGAAGTTTGTCAGACGGGAGGTTAAACTCTTTTCTTTCAGCACGTCTCAATTCAATTTCCTATGTTTGGTATTATTCCAGAAAGTCAGCATAATTAATGCCATTTGACAGTGAGGGATGATGGATCTTGGGGAGGGGTAAAAAAACACAGCTATTTTTGCGAAAATTGCATGGGATAGAAGTCTATACCTTTCTTTGAATGTTTCTTTCCACACTGAATTTTTCGAATCAGGGATAAGCATGTACTCTTCAACTTTGTAGCAAAATCTAAACATTTTAGACACCTTGGACCTTTGTTCCAAAAATAGAGAAAACACCCCTTCCAACTTTCGCAAACAAATTTTATTCATCCAAGCACAATAGTTATAGCAAACAAGACATGTGTGAAAGTATTTGACCAAATAAAGCAAAAATTACAGGGTTTTTTAGCCTCATGTTTTGTGAAAGCCTACACGTATTAGCAAGCTAAAACAGCTAGGGTTGTAATTTGTACGAAATGCGGGACCATCCCTGACAATTCCCTTCTTCTATTCTATTTATTCTTGGCTTGGCAATGAGGGAGGAGGGACGATTCTTCTAACAATATTGTTGTTTGGGTTTTGAGTGACTCGATGCTGGATATTTTCGGAACAGGGCTCACATTTCTGGCTGCTGTGTATTTTGCAGGGCTATTACTTCCTGCCACACAGGAAATGGCGGTGGTAGGAGTGATGAGTTGTGAGCCTTGCATATGTAATAATGTCCCCGGTCCTTCATGCTCTCTTCACCCCCACATTTCACCTTCTCGGGTTTCCCCATCTTCAACCATCTGCCAGGTCTTCCGAAACCCGAAAACCCGCAGAGGCGATTGCTTTTAAACCCTTTCACTCACCCAATTCAGACGTTGATGCTATTTGAAATTGCCATCCCTTTGCAACCTCTAATTGGAAGAGCAAATTATACACGAGGAGGCCACGCTCGCTTTGGCTTTATCTACATTGTTTTGCATAAATTGGATAATTATTGCGTTTTGCACGCCCCCGGTTGCCATTAATACCTCTAATCAGCGTGTCTCATTTTTTTTTTTTTTTTTTTTTTTGACAGGCCTCCCCGTCCACCCTGACTACCTGAGCCAGATGGCTGCCATGGGTCCTCGCATTGCCCTGGACATGCACAGCACACATCCACCGAGTACGGCTGGGAGCACAGAACTGCCATTCTCCTTAGAAAGTACGTATTTGCCAGCAATCGAACCCTATAATAACCCGTTCGTTATGTAATAGGTACCTTATGACAACCGTTTCGGATATGGGCAGCACGGATGGTTGCACTTTCATGGCCTAACGTGAGCCTCACCAAGTGCACAACGGACACTCGTTAGACCGTGTAAAGAAGCACACTTTGATGTGCTCTTCCATGTACATTCTAGGGGCTTTGTTGATGATATTCCAGTTTCACAAAGGACATCAAAGACTTACAAATGCACAGGGATGAAATTGATACTGACACAAATCACTGCAGATCAGATTTCAACTTTCAACACCTCACACTGGCTTGAGTGTTCAGTACTTGATCAGAAAGTTTGAATCTGCTAAAGCCAAACTATGGCCCAACACCAAAGATAAAATGCTTATTTAGCAGGTTGTTCCAATATTTTATACGTCCCTTGAAGATGAGTCTGAATGTAACAACTACATGTATGTTTACACGAATTAAACTAATGATTTTATTAGTGAAACATTGTATACAAGCACTCGATATACAAACATGTGCGTGTAAACATGCAAGATATTTTATTCCATGATTCATTTTAAAGAAATGCAGCTGTATCCTAATTTTTTTGGGTTGTGAGAGGCCTGGAAAAGTTTCTATCCCCATTAAATAGCAAAAATCGAATAATTGAAACATGCTGCATGGGCATCTACTCTGCACATCAAGAGGTAAACACTATAAAATTAAGAGTGTCTGGGTGCTTTTTGCACAAGTGCATTCGATGGTACTTTGCTCCTAGGCTCACGCCGAAGAATGTTTTTCAATAGGAATTCATTGGCAGAAAGTCCTTTTGTAGGTTTTATGTGCATTTCAAACAGAATCGGTCGGGACATTTTTTTTGGGATTTTTTTTTTCCTCTCAAAAGATTTCGGAATTCTCTCTTTGCTTCAGTTTATTTCACTGGCATTTTAATAGTTTTTTTCCCCGAAAAGAACAGCTTCAAACATTTCTAGAGGATACGAGGTGTCTGCTCTGAAGGTTTTATGGGAGTTGTAACACGAAAATAAACATTGTTTAAGAAAAGAAGAAGCAAGCCATCAGATTTGCTCTACTAGGGATGCGCATTTTTTTTTTTTCACCCACGTTACCCATTATTTATTTTTTCCCTCCGAAATAAGTTTACTTATTCACTTTACACGATGAAAAATGGAAATATGCAGGAAGAGCTCCAAGAAGTTTGAGGATCTAGTCGCAATAGTAAAGAACTAATTGCTACTATTTTAGTAATAGTGTAAACATTTTTTACTGAAAACTTTTGAATTAAATTAAAAGGAAATGCTTTTTCTATAAATTACATGTGTTCTAAATTGTACGAATGAATATGAGAAAAACACGTCTAAAGTTGCTTTACTGTTGTAGATATATAATGTTCATTGAATAAGATGTTTACGATTCTATCTTTTTCTTCATAGGTTCACGTTTAACGAGTCCAAGACCAAGTCTTCGCCAAAGCCGCAAAAGGGCGCTTTCCAGCTCCCCTTACTCGGATTCTTTTGATATTAACTCCATGATAAGATTTTCACCTAATTCGCTAGTCTCTATCATGAACGGATCTCGTAGTTCAAGCTGTACCAGTGGCTCTTATGGCCATCTGTCAGCAGGTAAAGCATTTTCACGATTTATGAACCAGAAATAAAAATCCAAGTGTTGTTTACCAATCACATTTTTCATAACGTTGTGTATTAAGATTTGGCGTGTGTCCGTTGACTCGTTGCAGGTACCCTCAGTCCAGTGTTAAGCATGCATCCCACCGTTCCCTCAGCGCATCTCCAGCAACTTCAGCATTTAATGCGGCAAGGCAGTATTCCTAGTTCGCCGTTCCTATTTCACCAATCTCCAGGTTTTTCATCGCAATCGCTACTCATGAGCCCGTCCCAAATGCAACCCAACATGCTTCATCCTCTGGGGATGTCAAAACTGGAAACTTCGGTAAGACATTTTACATTAAGATTTTGCACCGTGTCACTCCCGACCTCTTACAAATTAAAAAAAATCTGCTGAAATCGTCATTTCTGAACAACCCTAACTCACAATAATCAAAAGTTTTCTTTTGCAATATTGCCCGAAACTTTACACGCCAAAACAAAAGTGTTTCGTTCCGCTTTTAGCCTACGTTGAGCAGATTTACCCATTTTCTGTTTTTCGAGATCTGAATATTAATTCTCACGCTATCCTCCAAGAGATCCTCTCATAAAAATCTACGTATTTTCTTAGGGTGAGCCTCACATTTTACCGAAGGATTCTCCGAGCAATTTGGTGAGCAGCACGGTGGAGCAACACGACCCTAAACGAACTCGAATCAAGAAAGAACCATCCACGACGAGCGTGAGTGGCATCAGTGGCCAAGGAAGCGGCAGTACGCTAGGAAGTGTGGACGATAAAGATAGTGCCTTTGAGTCTATGAAGGACGAACCCGATTTTATCGAAACAAACTGTCATTGGAAGGATTGTGCCAAGGAATTTAATACTCAGGACGAACTGGTCAAGGTGATTACCCGATGCTGATTTCATGCTGGTTCCCTGTTTTTTAAATACGAAAGTACCTTAAAATGTAATTTCTGCTTTATTATCTCTAGCATATCAACAATGACCACATTCATGCCAACAAAAAATCTTTCGTGTGCCGCTGGACGGAATGCTCAAGGGAAGAGAAACCATTTAAGGCGCAGTACATGCTGGTTGTGCACATGCGACGACATACTGGAGAAAAACCTCATAAATGCACGGTAAGGCGGGCATTCCAATGTGAGCTTATCATAAAATGTCACAAATATTGCTTACATTATTTTTTCTAACAACTCGAGTGTTTTTAAATTTTGTGGAAGACATTACTTGACTTTGTTTGTGTTATTTCACAGTTTGAAGGATGCGCAAAGGCTTACTCACGCCTGGAGAACTTGAAGACTCACCTGAGGTCCCACACGGGAGAGAAGCCATACATGTGCGAATTTCCCGGTTGCTCGAAAGCATTTAGCAATGCATCGGATAGGGCAAAGCACCAGAACAGGACCCACTCCAATGAGAAACCTTACGTTTGCAAGGCCCCTGGATGCACGAAGCGATACACCGATCCCAGCTCGCTCAGGAAGCACGTGAAGACGGTGCACGGGCCAGAGTTCTACGCCAACAAGAAACACAAAGGGGGAGATCATCCTCGCCCCACTGGCGACAATGGAAAAGATGGTGATAAGAATCCGGGCAGCGAAGGCAGTCCGAAATCCGAAGATTGCTTGGGCGGTAAAAACGCCAGTCTGTCTAGTCCGAGTTTGAAATCCGAGGTGAGTACCATTTTTCAAGTCGTTTTACGTTCCGAAGAGACGTGCGTATTAAAGTTGCGTTTTTTTGCTTCTACAGGACTCACCATCGCCTGAACAGCAACACAGTCCTGGCATGGACACCAATATGGGCAGCGGCAACAGCAGTACCGACAACGTGTGCGTCGATAAACCGATCAGCGACAACAACGTTTCCACCACCAACAGTTGCGTGGATATCATCGAAGAGAACGAATGGGAACTCGCAGAACCTGAAGAAATCGAAGTGCGTATTGCTCGGTTATTCTGTCGAACTCGACGCCGAAAAATGTCCGTTCTTTAACGCGTAAAATGTAAAACCCGTATCTAGGTTCCAGAAGTTAGCGTGGCAGTGGCAGTTACGTCCAGCGGCGAAAATATTGGTCAAGAACGAAGCAATAACAACAGGAATCATCTGAAAAACCGTCTGCAGGCAAAGGGAGCAAACTTTCCTTCACTTCCTCAACTCCCAACTATTGGTGGTGAGTTTGTGTTTTGAAGTACCGAAAGTTGATAATTGTAGCAAGATCGTAACCTAATTAACGTTGAAATTCAACAGGTCGACCGCTTCGTGGTCCTGGCAATGGTTTGGGAAGTCCTGCCCGTAAAGTGACCGATCTGAAACCCGGTCCTGGAACGCTGAACCAGCGCAGGCTGATCGATCTAACTCTTAGCTTGAATTCTAGTAAGTGTTCCTTAGCTGTTCCTTCAACACCCAAGTTTTGTAAATGAAACTAATCGGAACGTTTTCATCGTAGATCTTCGGCAGGCCAATACGCAAGGGTACCAGGGCATCCGAAGAGATAGCAATACAAGCACCATCAGTTCCTTCTACAGCAGTATTCGATCCGAAAACAGCCCGCATCCTCTAAGCAGTCGACGAGACAGCGAAGCTTCACAGGCTTCGCAGGTCATGTCTCCAAGGGTCAACAACACTGCCTCTCCCTTCTTTGACTTCATTTCCCCCGGCAGTTCCAGACGCTCCAGCGAAAGCATCAATTATCAGGGAATCAGTGCCAGCATGGCCGCTCACTTGCAGAGGCTACACCGCCGTGCACTGGCCAACCAGGATTTGAACAACACGCAGAACCTGGTTGTCCAGACGCAGAGCATGTCGTTGACCCAGGCCATGAACCTAAGGGATGCGACCTGGATGGCGAGGAACTCGAACGGCGTGGCGAGCGCACCCAAAGACTCGGACGTGGCGGTCGGAAGACAGACCAGTCTCTCGTGTCGCACCCCGCTGCCGCACGAGATCCCCAACAGGGAAGTGAGGCGAGCCAGCGATCCCGTCAGGCCCCTGGACCGCAACTTTGGCATCGAGAAAAGGCTCAACAGCTATCACAGCATGAGCAATTTCAACCATCGAACTCCCTTGCCGCCCATAAGCAAAGGCGAGGGCAGTGTCACGGACGACCTACGGCATCCCAACGAGGACGTGGTTTTGGACGAGTGCGAGGAGGATCAAATGGTGGAGGAGAACAAGAATCTCGTCATCCCCGACGAAATGGTACGTTACCTCAACCAAGTGGCCGAGAAAGCCCGTCTGGAAAGGGAACAAAATCCCGAGGACATCAGTCGCCCGGTGTCAGTTCTAAGCCAGATGGCAGAACCCACCAAAACCGGTCAGCGGCAGGACTGCCAGCAAATGACACCAAACGGTACTTCCAATCAGACATTCGACTTTCAGCTGCAGAGCCCCGGATCTCCTCAAGTTCTAAAGCCTCCGCAATTGCCGCTGCACACTCAGATGGCAAACGTGCTGCTTTCTCCTCCGTACAATCCTCAGGTGAACGGGCTACCCGGACACAGTCCATCGAGAGAACGCAACTTTGCTTCCAGTTGCACCGTGGCCCAACAACCTTTGAACGGTGTCGTAGCACCGCCTGGAGGCCAAATGTACCCGTGTTCGCCGCACGTCGAACAACAGCATTACGGACAGAACACAATGCAAACCGCTGGAGTCGGACACACTGCCGTGAATGCTCAGTCCTTCGGTCACGTGGTTCTGCCTGATCCGAATGTGACGAGGCAAGACTGGCATGTACAACAGCATCCTCAACACCAAATGATGGCCGATTATCCTCAACCGCAAGGGCTGAACAACCAGTGCCCGCAGCAAAGGCAAACTGGACTGAAAGGTGGCACGGGCTCACATCCGGACCCAGGTGCCAACGGAGTTCCTCCTGTTGGCGGTGCAAACATCAACATGGCGATGAGCAATATGAACTTGAATACCAGCGCAAATGGCACCGGCTTTGCAGCTGCAAATCCAAATAATGCTTACTTTCCTGCCAGTGGTACGGGTGGGCAGAACGCAGTGCCAACCGTCAAATCGCAACCTTCCACCACCGACTGCCATCAAATGTGCAATAATTGCCAACAACCGGTGCTTGCCGGCACAAACCAAAGCAGCTTCATGTTGCAGCAGAACGGCAGCGTTAACGCACTGCACCAACAGGTCCCAGGGACCTTTCCCAACGGTTACCCCCACGGGATGCCTTCACCCAACGTGCCGTCACAACAGGCGTACAACGTCCAACTGTCCAATCAGGTTTACGGTGCAACCCAGCTCCACCCACATTCCGCGCTGAGCCCCGGCGGACATTTCGGTACGGTGGGGACGGCACACTGCCTCAACTGCAGCAGCCAGAAACCGGAAATCCAGTGCCAAGACATAAGCCAGTCGACGTTTTCGCCAAAAGCAAACGGTGCAGAACCGGCCAACGCCAAGCGGCCTCCGGTCAACATGAGGGCCGACACGTACCAGAGGACTTTGGAGTACGTGCAGCAGTGCCAGAGTTGGTCGTCCAAAAACCCACCTCCAAACGATGCTGGACCGAGACCCGCGGCCGGCGAGCAAGCCCAGCAACCGCAAACCCAGCTGCCCAATGCGGCGATGACCGTCAAGTCCTTGGGAATGGTTCCCGCGCCCATCGACAGGGGGATGGTGGCCATGGAAATGTCCCCCGGATGCAACAAGGTGACAAGCACGACGGACAACCAAGATGCCAGTCCACGCAAGTGCAGCGGCGGCGCAGTCGAACACGTCGACGCCATGAGCGCCATCACGGAACTGAACGAAAGTCTCGCTCCACCTCCACCCATCAGTCCGAGCACGGTGCTCAA
The DNA here is from genome assembly GCA_034698905.1 of Xestoiulus laeticollis. Classification (NCBI taxonomy): domain Eukaryota; kingdom Metazoa; phylum Arthropoda; class Diplopoda; order Julida; family Julidae; genus Xestoiulus; species Xestoiulus laeticollis. The sequence continues at coordinate 25,329 of JAQGCC010000193.1, read as the reverse complement.
CGTCCCAAGCTCACGAAATTCTTCACGCTTTACCACCCTCTACGAGGGCAAGCCACCTGGTGCCACGACACTCATGGAAACGTCCAACATGGTGATCAATGACTTGAATTCGACGCTTACTTCCCTAGTGGAGGAGAATCGTTACCTGCAAATGATGCATTGATAGAGAATCGAATTTAAACGGGGGTTTTAAACTAGGGTTTGGGGGGTCTTAACGCGGCTCTGGTACTTGACCGTACAGCAAGGATCAATTGCTAGTGAGATCCGATGAAATCTCACCTATGTAGCTGGCTGGAGTTTTTTTTTGCGGCCAGCAACTAGGAAATTTTTTCTATGACAAACTTATGATACGAGACGTTTGCACGTCTTCAGAGTTGGCACGTGTATTTTTGTATATGATTTTTATGCAACTTTCATGAGCTCGTATGTTCGTGTAAGCACTATGGTGCCATGGTGATGAGCATCACGATAGTTCGTCTTCCAGTGATTTTTATTAATACTCCGCATGACCGAAGTCCACAACCAAAGAGCCCTGAAATCATGGTAAAATTTTTAAAATATATTTCTAGAGTAAAACAAATTTGTGAGCAATAACAGGAAATTTGTTCATAGTTGTGCTTTACTCTTTTGAATTAAATTTAATGGATTGTTGGATGGTACAATACACAAAATGTACATAAAGTGGGCTTATTTGGAGGGATAGTTTCCTACATGTGGATACAGAACATTTGGAAGCAGCTCAGCCTTAAAAAGTGATGCAATAGATGAGTTTTCAGCATTGTAAACCATTGAAAAATCTCAAAATTATTGGTCATTTTGGCATGTTTTTCCATATAGCATGCATGCACATTTATATAACTCATTAGCATTCAAGAAATGCTATTTTAAATTTAGGACCGAATTCTAATAATAGGATGTAAACTGAGAATTTAAATTTTTTGCAATTTAAAAAATTCAAAGAATTATTAAACTGCAATTTAATATAACCTTAAGGTAATTTGTTTTGGCATGTTGTTTGTAATTCCGATATCAACTTCTTCTAGAATCTCAACCTTCAAACTCATTATTTGAAATTTAAATTTTGTCATGTGACAACTGATTTTAAGATGACTGTATGGTTTACTAGCTGCAATGGGGTGAGTGCAGACATTTAACTTCTGCTGAAACCGCAAGTGCCACCTCCTTACTTCGTACTGTGCAATAAAATATCGTCTCTGCCAAACGGGAATTAAAACGATCTCAAATGCTGAAGGATCGTTCTACTTTTGCATTTACAAGTGCATTATTAAATTCAAAGCCAAGAATTGAACGGAGTAAGAGTGGGTAGGGAATTTTTTACTCTCTATGTTCGTCTATTGACGAACATTGACGAATCATGCATTTCTTTAAACCCCAGTTTTTGTTTTTTGTGGCCCCTTTACAGTATTTTTATCACATGTACATTTTTATAACAGTTTTTAAGCGCAGTTTTAAGCCGAGGAATGTCGTCTATTTTATAATTCACTTTTAATAATGCCATTTTATTTGCAAGTACAGAATGTACATTAAATCATGTATGCACATATTGCGTGCTTTAAAAGACTCGATTGTGCCTTAATATGGAATTATACAGATGGTATTGGTGAATAGTGATTCTTCGATTGATTTAGCGTTAAATCGATTTGTATAAAGTTAGATTTTGTATGCGATGTAGTTATGACTTTTTGCAACTTGTATTTCGTTCGTACGTATATTCAATTATATTTCCATCAGATTGCGTCTTTCCGAGAGCAGAGGGGCAAGGCATGACGTGACATTTCTCTCTTAGGACCGAGTTGAGTATTTTTGTATAATAAATTGTCCGATTTTCAACGTTTCACATTTATTTTCATGTTTTCTAAACGATTTAAATTAAAAAGAACACATAACGTAGACTAGAAAAATAAGACGCAAACATTTTATTTCATAAATGTGTCTCAAGAACACGAACAAAAAATAAGAAAATTGGATGCTTTGTACAAGAAAACGACTAGTACGAGCCGCCATACATCTTGAAGAATTCTTTTCCACTACATCTGACTATTGGAGTTAGAATTTCATTAGTTTCTATTCGTCAAACTGCACCTTGAAATGACAACAAAGTGAGCATTTTATACTTTATTCTGAAGGAAGTAGATAATATTTCATACATTTTGACAATCTGTCACATTAAATATTTAGCTAGTTATATCTGTGATCTAGCATAAATCATCAACAACAGGGATATAATGCATAAATTTAAAAATATGTTAAATATAAAAGCCTACCTTCTTTCTTAGGTTCATCAAAGTCGTCTAAGAATGTCTCTTGCTTTACAGCAAACATGGAATAACCATCTATTGCAGATTTAAGGATCACAATACATAAGAACTTGCTACTTTTTAACAAGTTCCCCAGCCTTTCTATACCAAATGATTTCACACGTGAGTGTTGTTATAAAAGTTTCTGTATTTAACATAGGATGCATGACCATGGTTTTGAAAAATTATAACAATTAAAGCAGTGTTTGAGCTTTCTATGGAAAGTGACAACTGGTAGGAAAGCTGGTAAAATATCTGGACGTTATTTTACGCTAAAAAACGTATGCATCCTAAGACAAATTTAATTTTAGACGTTTTTTGCGACATGATGCCCTGAATGTATATTAAACATACATTTTCACATTATTATGACTGCTTTTATGGTCGGTCCCTCAAGCCGGAGTTGCAGTTTACATTACATTACATCGGACCGATTTTTATTTTTTTAAATAATAGAAGGTTTGCAAAGTATTATACATTATTACTACATACAATACTCTTTTATAATCATAATACATAAACGATAGCATGCATATCCATAAAGCACGTGCATATATTGAACGAGAAAGGATACAAATTCCGAACACTCCGGCAGTGAGCAAAAGTCCCGTAATGATATTCCGCTTCCTTATTCTTTTTAATTCCAGGACCCGTTCCAGATTTTTCTGTTCAATTTTCTTAATGTAATCTAACGTTGCTTGATGAATTTTCGGTGAATCTTTCTCAAAATCCACTTTCGGCATCCGATCACTGTCCGCCATGATTACAAAGTACTAAGTATGTACTTGGTATAAAATACATATTAGACATGCCCTAGGCTTTCTCTAAACAGCCTATAGAAACTAAAATGACGCTATAGGGCGCTCATAGCATGCCAGTTTCAAATTATACAGATGTAAAAGCAAGGTGGATATGTGTAAAAGGCAGGAGGAGCTAGGCAGTGGTAAAACATATTAAACCTATTAGAAACTACATAAACTTTAAAGAGCACATTTTTGTTTGGAAAAAATATTTTACCCAGGCAATTAATTTTTTTCTGATACAAATATTTACTATGAAAATATAAACGCATTTTAAAAATTAATATTGCATGCTGGAAAAAAATATAAAGTTTGCCCTAGTTTTAAAATTCCATAGGATTTTTCAATAATCCTATTGCCAACAATAGTAACCAATGTACCAAATAATAATAAAAATCAAGCAATTTCTCTATTTGTTTTTTTGACCAAGCTAGCGCTACCCCAGTATATAACTTCCCTTTTATAAATTGATTTCAATTAATTAATATTTCTCATATATAATTTTTAATGACTAAACTATTGTCGTCTTGACAAACATTTCATTCGGTATGAAAGAATTGTTTAAAGTTAATAGAAATAGAAATAATTAAACATTAATATAAATACAATACACTGTGGCATTTAAACCGAGCGATTTAAACTCAGGTTAAGTACCATGTAAGTAGCGCCTCTAGTGAGCAATTCGATCACGCTTCACATCACTCAATAATAATCTAATCTATGGCTCGGCATTTACAATTAAAAGCGAGAGCCTGAAGCGCCTTAACTTGTATACACGTGCTGTATGGCGCTGCTGTTGTTATTTTGTAGTCTGCTTTTTCTTTTATTTTTTATGCCAAGGGAAAGATTACGCATGTGACTGTCCTAGTTTATATTTAGTCCTCCTGAGAAAGCTTATTTTACTTCTAGTTTCATCGACAACGACGTTATACAAATTACGCTGGGATATGACTCTTTAAAATGTAAGTTTCCCTTGTTTTTAATATGTGCATGTTAGTAATTAAAAGGCAGCCATTCACAACCTTGATGTAGTCATGGATTAGTTTGCCATTTGGTTCATTTTTCAGCATTTACATGTATAAATAGCTTTGGTATTTATAAATTCAAATGGCTTTCCATGCCTAGATTTCCCATTTTGTTACCTAAAGTAGTGTACGTGCTAGGATTAATTTCGGGTATCTGAGTTTAAAATTAGTTTCATCTATCATCTCGTTTGTACTTGGCTTCTAAAATTTTGCTGATGTACTCAAATTAGGGAGACATTTAAACAGTGCCCTAGAATAGATTGTAATTGTATAGACACCATCGCGAAAAGTAAAGAATTCGTTCAAATGTCATGCAGGAACGTGGTATAAATATAATTAGCTTTATAAATGGTAGTGTATAGGCTTAGTATGATTTCGACGTCATGTCCAACCCCTCCTTAGTCCAAGAAGGTCACTACCAAGAACCCCATCGAAATCAAATTAACCTAGATAAATATTGTCAAAAAAACCTTATCCGTTGAGTTATTTTTATCCCATTGTTTTATCATTAAGGACCGATCTTGATAGCTGAAACCCACGGGTCTACAGTGCCAAAGGTCAGCACATAATTTCTTTGGACTTAACCCCTCAATCCCTTTTGACAAGTAGTGTTCAAACTTCATTTATTTACCCTTCTAACTTGTTAAGTTGTTGGAACAGTACTAGAACAGTCGCAACTGTGATCCTGTGAGTACTAGACAGTTCAGTATAGTTATAAGCAGATTTTGCAGCCAAAGTTTTCAGAAGGGTTTGTATTTTATATATATATATATTTTTTTTTTTGGAATTGTTTTCTAGTTCGCCTCAAACTTTTTAAATGTAAAAGTTAATATGCCTATTTTAATTGTTTATCTGTTTTAAGATATAATTATTGTAAAGTAACATTGAAGTAAGGACCCACGTGGTAGTGGAATTTTTTTTCTTGCCTTGGTTCTTCGTGTTTGCAGATGGCCCTTGGAATCTAGATCTTTTGTTATTATAGAAAATATTAGGTTAAACTGATAAAATATTCCTAGGCCAAATTGAATTAAGGGCCTTTTGCAACTATCGCGCGCGGTTATCGTCGAAAACATGTGATAAAGGGCTTTTAGCTTTGGTTTTTCAACTATATCAGTTGTCTCGGTGCATGCATATGGGTTTGCAGTTTTGGATAAAATATGTGAAAATATTTTTTTAGAACACTGTGTCAAATGGCATGTAATTGAGCATGTGTTCGTTTTGTTGTTAAGCAAATTTCAGCTATACTGTATGTCTCTAGAAAATATGGCCCTGTCAAATATGCTGCAATATTTTTTTGTTTTAAAATAGGTTTAACGGACCTAGACGTCACATATTTTGGAAAGATTATTGTTGAAGTCATTAACCATGGCGTCAGCTGGTGCCAAAATAAACAAGCTGATTTTGGATATCCAAGGTATTTCTTTTTAAACTTTTCTCTGCATGCATGCATCTTATAAATAACACGAAGCAGATTGTTTGGCATATGCCATACACCAAGTTCAAATTTCTCATTTATTAGTATAATTTACTTTGGCATTCTTAAAACTATATAGCGTGAAATTTGGCCGTGCTAAATTTATCATCATGATATATTAACTTTGATGGTTCGAGACTTCCTAAATTACTGCATTTTTACTCGTTTTCTACATAATTGAAGAGAGACGCTAAAAGATGATGCAAGTAAATTACAAATGATACTTGCGAGGAAAGAAAGTTTTAACGAGGATTTTGTCTTTCTAAAAATAACTATAGTGCACTTGGTCCAGCATCCTGTTCATCAAAGCCCACAAGGCTGGCTATTTTTACATAGCTTTTCATTTTAACTGAATTTAAGCTAGATTTAATCGGATGATGCATAGTTTGTGGTGCAATTTCTCCGTACAAAGACTAGACCATGCCAAAATCTTGTTATGGACATGTTTTGGCAAACGTGCGAGCCGTAATCGGATGCACTTGCAGGTTGAAAAACATTGGTGCAGTTGTCTAGTAAACTTCGCCTTGATTTTTCAAAAAATGTTGCGCAACGGTTGATGTCTTTTTACGTGCCAGAAGGACAAGATTCAGTGACCGTTTATGTACGAATCTATTCCAGGGCATGGTTTCGATTCTTGCATTCGTCAAATACTCAGTATACTTTGCACTCATATTTTAAACAAATCTGAACTAATTGTTATGGGAAAACTTTTATTTATATATCAACGTGTAGTTTAATGACCTTGCGGTATTTTGTAAATAAAGCTAGGAATGCTTAGGAAAGATTGTTTAGTAACAAAGTCCCAGTACGTAATTTGTTGCAGGATGTCCTATTGTACTTCGATTGTGCTTCTTAGGTTATTTTGTTAATCAGATAAGGTTATCTTAACTATAGCCTATAAGGGAAATACACGAATTTAGGATCATTTATGGATTTAATTTAAAGAAAATGAGAAATGCATGTTGGCTATCATCATCGAAATCATGGGAACCAAACCGTATTATTAATTTACATAGGAAGTGTCAAAAATAAATATTTAATTTTTTTTTAAAATCCAATAAGATTGCGTTCAAGAATTAAAACATGATTTCGACACTACTGGTGCACCGATCGACGATGACAATGTGGCTCTGCACAGTCTGTGCGACAAGCTGGAACATTTGCTCCAAGTGGAATTAAAAGGTAAAATGGACGTTCTTATTTGAAATCTCTGTTCAGTGTTGGGGTACGTTCATCAAGAACTTTTTTTCTTTGTCTCCCCTTGTTTTTCCAAAAGTACGGGCTAATTATAGAACCGTAAAGATTGTTGTAATGGCTGCGTCTTTTTTTGGCCTGCGAGCCTCCTATGAATTATCGTACTGCCTTTGCCCGAATTGGAAAGTTATTGAGAAATCCTTATCTATTGAAGTATGGGCAGGGGTGTTTAAACCTAACTGGATAATGCTTAATCTCTGCACTCGCTTCCATTAGACCCCTGGTGGGTTTAAAAACTTGGAAAGTGGAACTTCAAATTTAGAAGCCTAGAATATCGCAGCTTTGGAAAGCTAAGCTGTGCTGAATGAAACGTTTGAGTAGGATGGATTGAAGCGAGTCAATGACTCACTGGAATTTTTGCCACATGCTCCGGCGAGTCTTTCCCGTACCCCCACAGTCTGTTTGGGTTTACGCCTACGTCATTCGCTTTCTCCTACCCTAGAGAAAATATAATAAATGATGTGCAGCTATTTCGTTTTTTAGCCCACAAAGTTCAAAACCTGAAACATTGACAGGGGCTTCTTAGTACTTTTAAGTAATTGCAAAAATAAATTCACTCACTTCCAGCACATAAAAATGTATTAATAACCATAGTGCTGCATAATTCCCCATTGATATTAAAACTGCCCAGAAAAATGATTTTCAATACCTATTTTCAGAAAAATTTAGCCTGCTGGGAAAACGTAAAACCTACTGGGATTATTTTTGTAAATGCCTCGCTACAAGGCGTGGGATCCACGACGGGCTCAAATTTGTCAAATCTGTTTCTGAGGTAAGAGCACATTTAGAATCGATAAGATAACCTTTGCCCCTTGCCGTTTTTATATTATCATTGAATAAAACTCAAATATTTTTCCCACCAATAAATATAGACCTAATTAAATATTAGATGTTTTATTCAAAATTGCATTATAATTCTTTTAGTTTAAAACCGCTTTGGGTAGAGGTCGTGCTTTTGTCCGATATTGTCTCGTTCATCGATGCTTGGCAGATACGCTTCAACAATGCCTACAAGATGGTCGGGTGACCAGGTAAGTCTGGCATGCTCATTTCAAAGTCCCAAAATGATGAATATTTGATAATATATATATATATATTACTGGCATTATTATTTTAATAGCGATTTCTATAATGTGGAGTCATTGCTGCTGCAATTTGAACAGACTTCCAGCCTCATTTCTGCACTTTACGAGTTGAACGAAGTGCAGTTTGATATTTCATCTCATGGACATGATCTTGATGTCAGCTGGCCAACATTCGCTCGTAAACTCTATAGTGCTCATTCTTCGTGGAGAGCGCCAAGCAGAACAGTTAGCATGACTAGCTTAACAAGCATTGTACGTTGGTTATACTTAAATGGCATTACCGACAAAGTACAATTAAATATATCTAAATGTTTGTTGATGTTTTCTTAATATTCATAGCAAAGCGATGCGAACCATTCCATGAATTCCGATAATAATGGTAACGGATCTCGCTCACATATGGATTACTCGGTGGTAGATCTTTTGGCAAAAGTAGACGAACTTCAACACGAACAGGCAGAAACTAAAGATCTCGCAAGAATGACACACGAGAAAATGGATAAAGTAAGCTCTTGTATTTTTTGTCGAGTTTTTATAGAATTTGTAGTCTGTTTCACCAGCCCTTTTTGATTGGCCTTTTAAATTTAAGGCCATATGCTAAAAGATTTGTCTAAATTTAAGGTGGCACAGTCAGAAAATTGGTGGCAAGATCAAGAAGTGGAAATGAAGAAAAAAATCAACGAAGTGGAACACCTGGCTGGAGAATATGCGCACAAGTTAAGAGCTGTACAATATCAGCGGGACAGTGAAGAATTCTTTATGCAGCATGAAAAAGACGAATTGGAGACTAAAGTTAGAGACTTGGAAACCTCAAAATGTGAGCTGGAGGCACAGATCAGTTCGCTCAAGGAGCAGCTTTTATCAAAGGAAGAGGCCGAACAGCGATTACTTACCAGTCATGAGTTATTGAAATCCGAGTTTGAGCAACGTCTTGCGGCTTCTGCGGGCGAGTCGAGCTACGTCGATTCTTCTACCAAAGTTGCCGAAACGGAAGTTAGCAACGAAGCTCAATCCGAATCAAATCCACCCTTCAACAAGGATTTGATAATGGTAGAAATCAAAACGCTTCGGGAGGAAAACGAGCGCTTTAAGGCGCAGACCGAAAAGTGGAAAAAATGCTTAACCGGGTTTGCGGAAAAATTAGCAATCAAAGAACGCGTAAACGGTCACTTGGAGAAACAGGTGGAAGCTTTGAAGGATGCTATGGCGGCTATGAAAGACATGGTGCAAGTGAAAACGACAGAAACCAACTCGCTAAAACATTTAATCCAGGAACTAAAATCTTTACGCAACGTGCAAACCAATGTCGAAAACTCCGACGAGAGAATCCAGGTTCTTGAAAACGAGAACATCGATCTCAAAGCCAAGATGACGAATGTTAATACCAATTTCGAGAATTTGCAACGTGATTTGGACTCTAATTTGAAGCTGTTGAGTGACAAAGAAACAGCGTTGACCCTAATGCTTGCAAAAACCCAGGAATTGGGGTTAACGTTGACGCAATCCGAAGACCGAGTAGCTCAGCTCAAGCAGCAGCTAGATGCCTCGTCGCTCGAGAACCAGACCTTAAATACGCGGTTAGACACGATGAGGGAAATGTTGAAGAAAGTCGAAAAAGCCGAAGCGGAGCTGGAAATGTTAGAGGCAGCTGAGGTAGACAATGATGCTTCCGGAAAGCCACCGAGAGACAGAAACGATGATGGCAGCGGGCCTTCTTCCGGTTCGCAGCAGTATACCGTAAACTTCATGCTTTGCAACGAACAGTATTTGTTGCCCGACGATTTGCCGGTTATCACCGTGGTAAAGCGAACGGTCGATCGCTTGCAGTGCTTGATATCGGAGAAACAAGTATTGCAGCTTCAGCTTAGATCCTCCAATGAGATCAACAGCAATTTGATTTCAAAGGTTCAAGAACAGGAAGAAAAACTATCTACCGTTACGTTCGAGTTGTGCAAAACAAAAGCTTTAGTGGAGAAATTGAAAGTGGCGCACAGCAAGCTGAAAACGGCGGAAGCCATCCTGCGTTACGAGCTCAAGGAGAAGCGCACCGTGGTGGAACGCATGAAAGAAATGATGGAATCCTCGAGGTCGCAGTGGATGCGAATTCGTCAGAAGCACACTGAATCTGAAATCGAGTGGCATAGTTTACGAGCGGAATTTGCCAGCCGGGTCAAGCACGAAAGCCAAGAAAGCGGATTCGTAGAAGATGCTAATGCGGGCAAAGTCGAAGAGAAGGAATCTGCAATTGACAATTTGGACAAGCGGCCCGAATCTCCCTCCGAAATGGCAGCGCTGTCTTCGGACGGTACCGATATGGATGCACCCACCATCCAAGCGAGCTCGCCTCCGACGACCTCTGAAATGGGGGACCTACCCGAAGCTCAAGTCGACGATGATGACGACAGCTCCAGCGCCGAAAGCACAGACCCCGGCACGAGCCGTACGAGAAGGAGGTTAAACATAATGGAAGAACAGTGTCAGCTCCTGTATTCCAAACTAGTTGCAAGCGTGAAAAAGAGCGAATTTCTGGAGTGGAGATTGTCGCAGATTCACGAGCAACACGGCGGCACCGAAGATGACGATAATTCCTCCAAGGATGAAAGCGAATCTGGCGCGAGAGACGTTAATGCCAATTTTGATATTATTTACGTTCCTTACGACAACAAGGCGAAAAAACCAGCGGACGATACATCGGAATCCCAAGAAAGCATAATGGATGGCGAACAACAGCAAGATGCGGTCGTTAGCGAAGAAGAAGCGGTAGAATCCCTGCAGGGCGATACCGAAAACTCCACGGTCGACGATGCGACAATAGAACAAACGGAAATCAAATTAACGGATAACTATGAGTATGGACCTCTTTCACCGCAAGAACCTCTTTCCCCTGATGTGGTTGACGACAAAGTAGAAGTACTTGTCATGGCTCAAGCCCTCCCGAAGCGGATCGAGCTTTTGAGAAGGAAAAAGGAAGACCTGGAGCTAAACATGAGGAAAATGACCGACGAAAAATTCGAGTCCGATGCGAGAGAAGCGGATTTGCGCTCTCAGTTGGATGCGATGAAGGTCATGCTCCAGGCAAGAGATTCTCAGATTGAGGATCTCGCCAAGGAGAAAATCGATTTGGAGAAGCGTTCCGATTTTTTTGTGAGAAAAGAGCGGAGCGAAAAAGAAGCTAGATTTCAAGCTGTGATGAAGACAAAGCAAGAAGTCCAAATTAAATTGGGCAACCTGCAAAATCAAATCGAGGAAAAACAGGGACAAATCGAGAAATTGAAAACAGCTTTGGCCGAGTTTGAAGCTACAAAGGAGATAATGCAACAAGATATGGAGACCATGCGGTTTCAGTTAAGCACCGAAGTTCTTAAGAACGAAGCCTATTTGAAGAGTGTTGAGGATCATAAGATGAGCCTTGCCGACATGAAAGAACGAATAGCTAAACAAGAAAAGCATATTGTCAGTTTGGAAGAAGACTTGAAAGGAATCAGGCTGATGCGAAATGAACAACTGGAGAACAGTCTAATAATGGTAGGCAGGAAATATGATTTATCTCTTAAAATAAAATGGATGGGAACCTCGTAGGTTCAATAAATTTTAAACTGCACGAGGATTTCAAATACAAAAATAAAAATCTCAGGCAAAAAATTGTGCCATGGTTTGAAAAAAAAAATGCTTTTACACACACTTGCTTATTTCTATCTGCTTGCGACTTACGGTACATGGATCTTTACAGTTTTTCCTTGTTGCTTTTATTCTGCTCAACTACCATTGATCTGGGTTGGTTTATTAAAAAAAAATACCATGGTTATTAACGTACAGCTAACAGATGCCTACAATATCGGCTCTTTATTATAGTAAATTGTCAAACATTGCTAAATGCTATAGTGTGGTGCTGTTAAAATTTAGTTTCACATTTGAAATTTGTCGTTTCTGCGACAATTTAGCTCCAAGACGTTCAAATGTCCTTGGCAGCAAGGGAGGAAGAGTGTACATCATTAAATGATGAACTTAAAGAGGTGGGCAACTGATTAATTTCAGATATCCATGTTTGATTTGTATAATTTGCACGAATGGGTGTGTAGAGCGGTTTGTAGCTGTAGTAGACGTAGGAACACGATTATTTCCACAACTCATTTTCGTAAATTTTCACATTGCCATATCAGATGAGCCGAAATCACGACTTCGAAAAGAGGAGAAATGACACCCTAACTCTCATTCATAATACGTTGAGCAACGAGAACGTCAAAATGAAAAGCGAAGTAGCGGAACTGAGCGAATGTCTACAGGAGCTGAAGAAAGCAAAAATGCAATTGGTTCTGTAAGCACATCAAATTACTATTCCCTGTAATTATTGGCTCGCTGGCATTTATTTCGTTTTTTATTTTGCTGTGTTTAGAGAAAAGGATTTTCTTTGGAAGCGAAGCCAACACTTGAGTTTTATCCAAAGCGTCCAAGCCACAGATAGATGGTTGAAAGATGAGGAAGTTCACCATTGTTTAGGATGCAAAACCGAGTTCACTTTCCTTATGCGCAGGGTAAGCCGATCTTCCGCCGTTATAAAATGTCACAGGTTCGTTTGTGCGTTGTGCGGAATATTAAAAAAAAATATTTTACAGCACCATTGCAGGCGATGCGGGAAGGTGTATTGCAAAAAATGTTGCGGGCATTTCGTTAATACGACAGCCAGCAGGTTAGTCTTGAACCAAAGCTTTTTTGTTTTAATTTCTGAGCTCATATTTGCAAACTAAGGTTTTGTTAATCTTTTGTTATAGTCGAAGAGTTCGCGTTTGCAACGAATGCCTCCTAAATTACAGTCAGGTCGGTTACGAAGTCACGACTCCTGAGAACGATGATGACGGGAGTACCCCCAGCACTCCCGGCGGATCCGAAGAACAAAGCTTGTCGAGTAAGCATCACGGCAAATTAACGCAAATCTCACCTGTCGATTTCTACAAACATCTCTGCTTTTAATCCCGTAGGAAGGTCGTCTGGTTGCACACCAGACCGTGAAATCGAGGGAGCGGAGGCGAACCCCGGAAATGTCGCCAAACCATTTGAAGGATATAATGGGCGCGATTCGCCATCCACTTCGACCGAACTTACGCTAGACGAAAGAATAATGAGGGACGGTTCTCTGATTGCCAAGCTTATGGCCAGTTGGAATGCTCCTAAAACCAAAGAACCCAGTGAGGTCGAAGAAGAATTCGATGTTATTACCGACGAGGAAATTATAAAGTCGCTTTCCTATACTTGTCCCTATGCGCCTCTAGGAGATGGGAATGCGGATCCAAGGTAACCATTGTTTGATTTACGAAGTGTCATTACAATGGACAAGGTCCGCATTACAAAACAGCGCATGCGCGAGTAAGTAGCGCCACATAGTGGGGAATAAAAACTGAAAACTTGTAGGGGATAGGTCGCAGTATCAAGCAATGAATATGGTTTTTCATTAATATTTCAAAGCTTATTATTTGAAGGTTTATTTCTAATGTAGTTCTGTGTTAAAAATCACGTTTCTATCCCCTACAAAAATTGAAACTTACTACCACAAGGGGGCGCTGCACGTAACGCAGACCTTGTCCATTCTCCAACGATTGGTTTATATTGGAAGCTCGTTTTCATTAATTATTACGTTCATCTACAATTTGTCCTTTTGTCACAGCTATATGTGCCCAACACGCTCTCTCCATGATATTCTCTCCGAATTCAGCAATGATCAACCTAGAGAAATTTACATCAATGCCGGGAAAAGTTACGCCGTGCCCGTGATGGTTTCTGACTTGGTTACGCTCACCTGGAAATTTTCTTCAGAACCCAAGGTTTACTTTTATTTCTTTGCAATTTCAAGTTTCGGTTTGTCTTTCATATCACTAACTTATGTGGATTTGTTTTTATTTCTTAAAGAGCATTGCATTCAGCCTCGTTTATCACGATCTGCCATTAGACGATTATTCCAATGGCGATAACGGAGCGAAACAGGAACGGAGGCTGATACCACCGACTCAAATTTTGTATCCGATCACCCACTGCGATGCCCACCTTAGCCCGATGCGTGGAAGGGTTGTTGCTAAAAAAGTTGGAATCTATACGTTTTACTTTATTAATGGATTTTCGAGGTAATCTTTTAATCGGTTTACATTATTTGACAAAGAGGAGATGAACAACACTGATTTTTCGTATCTCATTTTAGATTCATGGCAAAGAAGATCAAATTTATATTAAACGTAGAAGAAAAACCGAAGAAGCCGGAACCCACTCAAGAGCAGGAAGAAAATACGGACGAGCCAAACAAAGCTAGTTGAACACGCGCAACCGTGAATCGAGCATTGACCTCGCGACTACAAACCCAAACTCGTCATTGCGAGCTTATGCATGCAAATTTTACGAGTATCTCACTACGAAGCACTTCCTCGTGAATTTTAATGTTTAAAAAATAATTCGATGGAAGAATTTTGAAAGAACTGACTCCTATGTGAGTAATGTTGTTACTGTATTCTTGCATTTGCATAGCTAGGGATAATTTATATTCTTTTAATACAATTTTTTTAATATTTAGCATAATTAGGTCAGTCTGGTAAAGAGCAATTTTGAAACCCTGGCTTTTGTATAGATCATATATATATTGATATTTTGTCAGTAATCGAATGCAGCTATCATAATATACATCAAAATCACTGTACCTGTTAAACTTTTCTATCCCTTTTGATGCGAATAACTTGTTAGTACAAAACAAGCCCATATTTCTCAGGCTTAAAATGTATCAAGGATTTCACATCAGACGACCCCAGAGCAACTTCACACCAATTTTTATGGAGTTTGACTCGATTTACCCAGACTTGGTAGAGCTGAGCCGATTGACTTACTCATCTCGATGATACTTAATTTTATAAAAATAGGATTAAGTGCTATAAAACTGGCTGTTATCCTTCCCAAAAACAGTGTTATACATTAATTGTTCTGAAATTATTCTATTTGTGATACTTGGACTGTTTAAAAATATTTATTAGTTGTTGAAATTCATTTTCCCTAAAACGACAATATTTCAATGTAGACAAATTAGTTGAGTGAGTTTTAGAAACCATATACTTGTTATTGTAAATGCGTTTTTTCTTAAATTGCCATAAACAACAGTTGAATAAGTACTTTCCACCTTCTGCACTTTGTATAAAATTATTCAATCATCGGCGTCATTGGCAACATCTGGTTCGTACCTAAAAAATAACGACACGTTAAAACTTGGCATTATTTTTTTTGAAAATTAAGATCAGTTTGTTAATAATATTTTGTTTACTTAGCCAATTTCTTTCGTAGAGCTTTTATAAGATCGTTCTTCTGTTGCAGCATTTTCTTCAAGTTGATATAAGCAGTGGTTTGTCCAACTTTCTTTTCTAGTTCCTGTATTGAAAACAGAGAAAAATGGTTGAGGTTGGTCAGATGCGTGTAGTTTGAAGCAAGATCAACGGCGACAATTTGGTAATAGGAACATTTTTTTTCTTCTATAAAATGTCAGTCCAAATATGACCTTTTCAGCTAGTTCCAGTTGTTCTCGTGCAAGTAAGAGCTGCTGGCCAACTTCAGTTAGGTGTTTTTCAAAATCTTCCTGTCGTGTAGCGGATAACTGCAGATCCCCGAGTGCTTGTTTAGTCTGTAATAGTTGCTCGCTTAATTCTGACACCTCGCTTTGAAATTGGTCCCCCTGATAAGTGGTAGTCGCTTCGAGTTCGCCCCTAGTTTTTCTGAGGTCTTCTGATAAGTTGCTTCTATCGTGCAGTAGCGCTGACGTCTAAACATTAATTGTTAATAGTTATATCGGTCATATTACATCTTTAATAAGATTTTTAAACTATGTCTTGCCTGGGACTCGATATTCTTAAGTCGGTGACGCAATTTCATGTTGTCCCCTTGAAGCCTGTCAATCTCTTGTTGAAGCAATGCAGCACCGCCCAAATCATTCATGGGTTCTAAACGGTGTCTCATTGGAGAGCCCTGCCCGGTATTTTCCTTTTTCTCGGAAAGCTTCTTCTCTTCAAAATCCTTTACCTTATCAAGGAGATCCCTAAAAGCAAATCGTGTTTAACCAAAAAATTCAAACGAAAGGCACTCGTTATCTGGTATTATTCCAACAGACCGGTTTTCTAATTGTGCAGTGTTAACTTGAAGCTTAAGATGCCATTTTTCAGCTTGGGATAACATTTGTTGCAACAGAAGCGCGTTTGTGTGAGCCATGTTTATTAGTTCGGACTCTACTTCTGCTTTCACAACTGCAGACAATTCCGTTAGTATGTCCGTGACTTCTTCCTGAGTGAAGGTTTCCTCTAACAGACTGAAAGACAATTCAATTACAGTGCTTCAATTGCATGAAACCCGATGTCAAGGGATATTCATATTATTCATAATTTTGAGAACCTGAAATTAAAATAAAAGTTGCATATGCAATATATTTTCAGGAAATGACAACAATCCAATTTGTCACGTTTATTGAAATACATGCACAATTTTGACACAATTTTAGGAAAAATATTTGTCTTCTAATTTGTTTTGGTAGATTTTTGACATTGTCTTTTTAAGCACTATAATCGATGTTATATTGTGGACAAAGGTCGGGGGTCACTTATGCCCACTAGAAATTAAGACAATGGCATAAAAGCAGGCTAAGGGCATTGAACAAGCACAGTACAATGGTTATATGCCAGGGTCGTTAATTAGGTCATATATTCTGAAACACTCCCAATAGACTCACTGATTGACAGTGAATGGAGCAAACTTTCAAAAAATTAAGTTTAAATGAAATATATATGACTTCAGAACGATATTGAATTGCTGAAAAGTACAATGGTCATTGATCATCATGCATGAAAAAGGGGGGACTGCATTTGCTCCTTTAACAATGGTATGAAATCAAAGGACATTTCCTGAGTTTAAAATTGTGACGAAACGCTGTTAATGAAACGTTCAACAGTCAACTATAGCTATAATAATTGGGGTAAATACCCCCTTCAGGGCGTATATGTACAACATTTTACCGTGAATCCATGACATCTTGAAAGCATGATTCCACAGCTCTCAGTCTTTGCCCTTTCAAATATCTGGCAAATCGCATGTAATTACAAAGTTCATTCTGGTGTTGTTCATTGAGTCCCAATGCGAAGTCGCCCTGTTAAACACATGGTGCAAATTTGCTTAATATTTCTTTTTCGGTCATTGACAGCTCGCTTTCGAACTGCAGAACAATCAAGAAGACCATAAAATCGCGATAACGCAGCCGACCTTACCATTTTGTTGCTTTTTATGAAAGTTGTACTGGTTCCTCAGAGATATTACACTTTTCCTATTATTTTGTGATCAACAAACCGGTTTCCAGGGCAACAGGTTTTTGTTTTCAAACATTGCATTGTGGGTCGTTAGAAGCACTTTTTCCACTTCCGGGGCGTGGTTTGTGGAATTTCCCTTATCCCAAAATGGCGTCCACGGGTAAGTTTTATGAATATACCGATTCGTGAAATATATTTTAATAATTCTTGTTGTAATGTTGCTTGCGCTTGACCTTCTCCGTGTTGTAAAATAAACAACACGTTCGCCGTTCACTGCACGTTTTATCGCAGTGCTTCGAAGCTATTTCACCAGGTTTTGATCCCCAGTAGGCTTCACCATGTGGAATCTCGGACCATTGACGTCAGCTATATTGCAGGCGGCGTGCACTAAACTCAATTTTTAACGCTTTATTTTTCAAAATTTAAGATTCCCGAGACTCTATTAAACTATCTTTTAAATAGTAGCGACGATGATAATTCATCTGAGCATATTGTTAGATCTGTGCAAGCAATACTGCACTACCGCTTTCTATGAATTTACGTACTTGGTCTTTGGACTGATTTAGTCAATAGGAATCTCCATTGAAACAATAAATGCATGATAGGCCTATATCTCAAGCATGGTTGATTTTATTCCCATAGAAACACTGTCGCATTTGGATAATCAGATTTTGAATTTAATTACCGTTGCTTAGCTTTAAAAGCTAGCCGACTATACGCCAATTGCGTATGTTAGTTTAGGCCTAGTTGCCGAGGAGAAAATGTACGAGGCAACAAGCACCTCGTGTACTAGTAATCTAATCCATTAATTAGTACCATAGCTAGGCATGCCACATATCTCTTTCGTAAAATTTTGCATTATTTTCTCAGATATGTTTCTTCCTGTGTTCTGTTAGGTTTTATTTACAAATTTCTGTGATGGTAGGGTTAAGTAGGCTGTGCCCTTTCTCCCGCCACCTTTTCAGGGAATGCGCCCCATGCTAATTTTGACTTGTAGGATGATTTCCTTTGTTTGAATATCTGTAAATGAGATCTCCCCATTTTGGAAATACTTCATCATGTGTGGCATTAAACTGATATCAGTATAAGCCCGTATGACGTTGAGGATAATGATCAATATGTAAATCTAATATCAATGAAATAATTAATAATGTGTTAGTATAATGTATTACAGTTAAAAATCAAAATTGTTCCAGTTCTAATAGGTTGTAGCATGTGGGAGTACATCTCTGTACAGTCAATGTTATGTTTGATAAAGATCTTGCTAAACACACTGGTTTTATATAATGCAGTCTTCACACTTGGTCCTAACAGTTTTATTGCAAGGCTGCAAGTTGGCATAGAGTGTAATAGCTTCTCGGCTAATACTGCGGCCAAGACACTAAAATACATTGGCTGACTGTGAAAATAAGATAAATTCTGACCTGTTGGATAAGTGCTTCAAAGTATAAACTGCTTATGAGAGCCTATGGAATTCAAAATAATTGCCAACAGTTAACTGTATGCTAGAAATTCTATCACATTGGTACAAATTTATACATAGAAGTAGTCCAGCAATTCTCAGAACGAGGTTAGATTTTATAAGCGTGGGACTGTTCGTCAGATCAAAGCTGGTTGATTGAATTTTAAACTCAACAGCCAGCTGCAACCCTTTTTTCATACTATGAGCCCTATGCTCCCCTCCACATTACAATTCAGCATCATTACTATACTGACTAATTTAAATAAAGACTTCGTTTAATTTACGTATTCATTACTTATTTACGGATATGTAATATTTAATAATTAAAGCAAAATGCGTATTTCATTTAATTCACCTCATTACTCTACCGACAACAGACATCCCATATTATATCAAGGGGGTAAAATCCAATACACTGGCAAGTTGTTTTTAATTCATTTAATACCCGACATCATGGATAAATTGATTTCTGATGGCTTGAAAGTATAAAGTTACATGATAAAATAAACAATGGCAAATAAAGCATTCTAATAAGTGACACATATCCATGCTCCTGTCTCAATTTCCGCATCTAATTTCAAAGAATTGAGCATTTGAGAAAAGCTCGCTTTGGTACACACCCCCTGTCAGGACAATATTATTTATGAACAATGTTCATATTGAACACATTATTAAAATTAAAATTTTATTAATACTGAAATGAGTGTTAAGCTATAAGTTTGCATAACGGTGTCTTTGGAAGTCGCTTTGTGAATATTTCAACTAACGTAGTATTTTATTTTATCTAGGAAAAAACAAAAAACAAAAAGCTAAGGCTCAGACTATGAGCCTGCAGTCTTTTCTTGCAAAAGACAGCGAGAACATACAAGCAGGGTACAGCATTGTCACGGCAAAGTCTGGAATAGATTGGGCAGCTGAGGCCGAGAGAGAAGGACCAGATGGTATGCTTTTTCACAGATACTATCTAGAACTTTGTTAAATGTCAAGTGCGGCTAATACATGTTTAATTCAACACATTTTAGAAGATGACCACCATCCGGATCATTATCCCGATCATTCTAGCAGAGATCACCAACAGTATATCTTGCCGAGCGCACCGATGGGTCCGAGCATTGACATGGCAAAAGTTCCCTTGACTGCCCCGTTTACGGCATTTGTTGGTGGCCTTTCTTATGACGTCGAGCAAGAAGATATCCGCGAATTTTTCAAGAAACAAAATGTTAGTAGGGCTTTTTCGCCTTTGAAACGATTGTGTTTATAACTTCTATGTTAGAACTACATTTTTACCTGCATATCTATTTGCAACTTCAGGTAATTTCCATCCGTATTCCACGGAGCACTGCTGGGGAAACCGAGCGCTTTCGAGGTTTCGGATACGTAGAATTTCAAGATCGTGAATCCCTTATCGAGGCACTAGGGATGAATGAAACGGTAAGTTCAAATTTATGAAAATAAATTGAATTCTACATACCTAATCTGCATCGATTAAAATTCCTTTATTTTTTTTATCGTTTTCAGTTCTTTAAATCTGGACGGGTTAAGATTGACATTGCTGAAAACCAGAGTATGCCTAATCTTCTTTATACGAGAATCTCATTCTCAGCATTAATCCCGATTTACTTTTTTTTAATCTTAATACGATTTTATTGTCGTAGATGATCCTAACAGACGTAGAGGAGACAAGTCTGATCGGAATGACCGTGATCGAAGCGATCCTAATCGCTCCGAACACATGGCTAGCAATTGGAGATCCGCTCCAAGAGATGAGCCTGTAAGGCCCGAGCGGAGTTATAGGGAGGGTAAGCGAAGTTACCGTGTAGTGGCTCGAAGAAGACTTTAAAGACATTTTTGCTGTGAAAAAAATTGTTATTATGTCTGCAACAATTAATAATTTTTCTCTACCCTATCTTTTATCTTTCGTAGATCAAGATCCTCCCAGAGATCGTGGATTTAGAGGAGATCGGGATCGTGGTTTTGGAGGGGATCGCGATCGTGGCTTTGGAAGTGACCGTGATCGTGACCGCGGTTTTGGAGGGGATC
The DNA here is from genome assembly GCA_034698905.1 of Xestoiulus laeticollis. NCBI lineage: Eukaryota > Metazoa > Arthropoda > Diplopoda > Julida > Julidae > Xestoiulus > Xestoiulus laeticollis. The sequence continues at coordinate 4,563 of JAQGCC010000193.1, read as the reverse complement.
GGGACCGTGGCTTTGGAAGTGACCGGGATCGTGACCGCGGAGATCGCTATGGAAGCAGGGGATTTGATCGTGGACAAAGCGAGAGAGATTCCGGTGGCCGCGACAGGGGCTATAGCAATTTTAGCAGAGGCGGCTCAGATAGATATCCTAGCGATCGTGATCGTCAGAGAGATGATGGATCTGACAGAGGTATAAAAGGGATCGCTCGAATTTTTTAAAAAAAAATCCTTTCGTCAGTGCATTGTTTCATTGCTTTGTCTTCCGCTCGTCCAACTAGGTTATGACAGAGGAAGTCGTGGAGGCGGTCGTAGAGAATACGGCAGTGGATTTGAAAGACGCAGCGACGAGAGAAGGGATTATGGAAGTAACAGAAGTTCGAGCAGTTACGATCGACCCGAAAGAGGCAACCAACAAAGCGACTATCCCGATAATAACGATGGGGAAGCTGAAAGAGGTTTGTGCTTCTTGACATGAGCGTTGCATTTGTTTTGTTGTTGATTTTAACCTAATGTCGTTTAAGCAGAAGGGCCGAGGGAAAGGCCAAAGTTGATAATTAAGCCTCGCACCAAACCGTTGGAGGAAGCAGGGGCACCCGTGGCAACGTCTGCCATTTTTGGAGGTGCAAAACCTGTGGACACAGCGGCCAAAGAGAGAGAAATTGAACAGCGATTAGCCAAGGAGAGAGAGATGGCGACTTCACGGCCTGTAGGGGAAAGCAGGGGCCGAGATTCTGACAGGTACGATGTACACACTCTCATACTACAATCCTACACCAAACCTAAACGAAATGGTTCTGTTCTAAAATACCCCACCACCCATTTTTTATTAGCCTTTATTAATCTCCTATGAAATTAAAGGTTTTTTTAACTTCATGTACTAATAAATGCATATACATCAAATATTAATCTTGAAAATGACATCGTAAAAATATCTCATAATGCAGCGGTCAGGGAACTTTTTTAACCATTACCCCAAAATATTTTTACGTAAGTCGATATTACGTCCCCCCCCCATTTTGAAAAGAAAACAATCAATGTAAATTTTAAATAAACATTATTTATTGAATTAATTTAAATTTACATATTTATAAAAAAAGTTACATAAAAATATTAAGTATGTAATAGAGTCTATTACATACTTAATATTTTCATGTAACTTTAAATATATAAATTGTAATATTAGAAAAATTTCCCTATTACCCAAAAAAAATTTCATTTTTACCCCATTTGGGGTAATTTACCCCGGTTCCCCGACCACTGTCATAATGTATAAAGTCCAATATCACAAATGCAGTAATTACTGTAATTAATAATTTGTTATACCATAATTTAATTCAAATATTTATAAGTCCAATGCTTCTAATGCAGTAATTAGTGATTTATATACATTAATTTTAATGATATGTAATATTTTGCATTGTACATTTGAAGGACATTATAGTATCCAAATTCATTACAGTAATTACCGTATTTGTTGCATATTTGACTTAAAAATATTTGAAATATGATATTATTTTTTACAATTTAATGCTACTAAAGTATTAATTTGATGCCTTTTTGAGATTAATATTTTATGTACATTGTATATGCATGCTACAATACATATTACAAAGGCTCTACAAAGAGCCAAACAACTTTCATTTGCGCAATGTTTAAATGTTCCCAATTTTGTATTTTTTTTAGAGAAACACACAAGGATGAAGGTCGCAAGGAGTATGCTCACGAGCATTCTGAGGACAATCAGCGCAGGTCAAGCACCGGATCACAGCCAGGTAGTCGGCATTCTTCCACGTCTGTGCCGCCCCCATCCTCCGTCCGCTCTTCGGATGGTGGTGCGTCTGGCCAATCGGAAACGGATGAAGAGAAGGAAAAACCAACATCTGTGTCGACTAAGCCACTTTCCCCGAGAAGGGAGGATTCAAAAGCAGTGCCTGCACCACCCCCGAAAGAAAATGCCTGGGCCAAGCGATCCACGCCACAGCAGCGGCCGCCCTCGGCAGGAGTAAGTGTTCATTCTCTTCTACTATGCATCAATATACTTATATTTCCAAGTTTACCATGTATGAATGCAACGAAAAATTGGAAAATTGACTATCTATTATTTCCTAATTTCACTCATGGTGGTTGTTTCTTATAGGACACTGAAAACGAATCGCGACATTTGAACACGCAGCAGCGAAGCAGCAGTGTTTCCAGTAACGGAAGCGATGACAAACCACGTTATAGCAGTCCAACGGACAACAGACCTCCTCCTTCAAGGAGAGGTATGGAAATCTTTCCTTCATTCAGTCCCGACCTAGAATTTATCACAAGTTCTCCTCGTCATAATTTGGATTTTTCTCTTTTGCAGATGATCCTGGGTACGGACGAAGAGATGACGATAACGTTTTCAGAGGTCACGGCGAAAACCGCGATCGTAACGATCGGGGCTACTCGCGCGGAAGCCGTGGTGCTCCACGTGGTGGCGGTAGAGGATACGGGGAGCGCTCCCGGGGCGGGCAGGACAGTTATCCTAGGAATAATTCCGATAATAGCTATCCTGGAAAGTATGACGATAGGCATCAAAATAACGATCGGCAAAAGGAAATGCCAAAATTTGTGGAACCGGAAATACCTGTAAGTTTGCATGAAGGAAACCAAGAAAGAAAGAAAGTCAATGCCTTCTTGTTTAATTAATAAGCTTTCCTTTCGTGTTTCGTTGCAGTCTTATGCCTCATCCAACAAGTTCACTCAGCTGACGGCTGAAGAATATGACGATTAAAGTGATATCCTCCGAGAAAGTAGCTTAATATTTTTTCTCGCCTCATGATTACCGATATGCCGTTGGCATTCTGTGCCAGTGTTTTATCACACGTTGATAGATTTTTCTTGTTATTTTCTTCAGTTGAGCACCATGAAATGGAGTGAAGCTGTGGCAATTGTAGCCATTAGTTGTCACTTTTTGTAATTGCCGACAAGTTCCAAAAAAATCGTCCCTTTATCCCGTCGACTGAAGCAACTGGACAACGGGCGTTAATCAGGTTAATAAGAACCGAAATTCTAAGTTCGCTGTACATTCAATGATCCATAAGCCTAAAGTAAAGCCAGCTAATACTTAAAAAATTGAAATTTGCAAGTTTTGAAGCTTGTAACGTTACCCGATTTTCTCGTTCACGTATCTTTCCCTCCGCGACCAAGCTCTCGACATCGCGTGTACATTGCCACGACATTTCTATGCACTGTCCTTTTTAAGGTGTCTTTCTCGCTCTCATTATTGGTGCAATAATGCCCTCGACTCGGTGATCGATGTGCGCAGGATGCCCATTCTTCCTGTTAATTTTTTTAAAAAATTGAAAGCGTGTTTCGGGAAGGCTGTAATTCCCCTATCGTGTGCTTTGAGCGATTAAAATTTATTAAAAATACAAATGAATCGAGTTGTCGGGTTTTCCAAACGTTGCGTTCCTTAAGTTGGTGCATTGTGCAATAGAAGTGGGTGTTGTTTACGACTGTGCACCTCGCTGCCCTTTAACCTCATGTAATTGTGTATTCTAGTTGTGCTTATGTAAATTTATGGTGCATTTGTTTGAATTTCTTAGCATCAGAATTGGAAAGTAAAAATTCGCAGGGATCATATTCACGTAAAAACGAGAACGGTTTAAGCCACATTTACATTAACGCTTTCATATTTGACGTCGTTATTTGCATTACTTCGCCAAAATTAAAAGTTGTAAGTTTTCAAAAGTATTTTTGACAGATTGTTATCAACATTTAATAACAAATAAAAATTGCGTGTGCTACCAAATACGTCTTATAAGAGCATAATTCGGACGAAGTCCGTTCGTACGTGTTGGCACATATTGAATGCAATCTTTGGGCAGAAATTGCGAAAGTGTCACGGTTATTACTAGCGTGGTAAATTTCATAGGACCATAATATAGCATACTTAACTCAAAAAAATTGAACAGCATTTTTTTGAATCTGAATAACATCTTTTAACTTTTTTTAGAACGAATTGTATGTGCTAATAACATTTCATTCGTAAAACTCAAATTTCGTAATTTATTTTCAGATACGGTCCTTAAAAATCTTTAAAGTGCTATATTTTACTTGTATGAACTCCTAGGCTATCAAAAGGCACTTTTAATTCTCATAAATCATTCGGAATGCTTAAAATATCCTTACTTTTGGATAATCTGATGACAACTGCAGAATGACACAATCAAATCATTTTTTTTATGAAAATGTTCAGAGGATTAATAAATAAAAGTTATTTCTAAATTTCGCGGGTGTATTGCAGCAAAAACTTCATCCAAAAATACACCCGCAAAATTTAAAAATGCTGTTATTTTTTAATAACAAAATGAATACTTTCGTAATAGCATGATAGACTGTGTCCTTGATTAATACTTAGGCCGGAATTCATAGTCGTCGAATAAGCACTACTTGTGTCTTAAAAGTATACAAATAAGTACTACTTAGGGACCATCCATAAAAGACGTCTGCGATTAAGGGGGGGGGGGGGAGGGGATCTGACAAATCAGACATTTCGGGACGTAGGGGGGGCATGGAAAAACAGACGTCTGTA
>JAQGCC010000192.1:0-49502 GCA_034698905.1 Xestoiulus laeticollis | reverse complement strand
CTAACATTGTAAACTACTTTGTATAAAAGTTTCGGTTTATTTGGAGTTACACAGACTACGTGAATGTCTACGTAAAAGAATTCTCCACTGGAAAGGGTATGGTTGAAAGCCCCCTTAATCCAAACATTATAACCAAGTTGTTTTAAAATTCTTATTGAGAATATTAACGTTCCCAAAACTTATGGTATTGAAGGAATTTGTCAATTTGCAGACTCTCAATTAGGTACTTACAGGAAATGCGGCTCCATTTTCTTCCAAGACTGCTTTAAAACTCTCGAATGTGCCATGTTTCTCTGCTAACACGATGATGAATTCGGCTGTATAAAACGGTGTTCAAATATTAATAACCAACACAATGGTACCTTGGACGAAATACTAAAACGTCCATGATGGTATATACGATCAAAATTGCCAACTTGATTAAAGAACAGGGTGTCAAAGAACTTACCTAAATCTATGTCATTTAAACCGAGATGATTTTCTAATTCTGTGCATATTTTCGAAACCAGAGAAAGTTGTTCGAGTTCTTCGATTCCTGCCATTTTCCGGAGCTACTGGAGTTTTCTATAGGTCATTAGGTCTACATACACCTTGGGTTTACTACACGGACATACAACGTAATTTCAACATGTGAAGTCTTCTGCTATGGAGATTTTCCGCTCGAGATTTTCGTAATAGCTGAAAGCACATGTCATGGCTCACTTCTCAATAAAAATAAAAAACGCATAATATTTTACCAAATATTTTCCAAAAATAACAAAATAATCGTATTAAATATCTTTACAATTGTTTATTATAAAAATATATTTAATTGTATTGTTTTGTATTTGTTTTTTTAGCAATGAATCATGGGTAAATAACAAAATTAACGGCTGTAAAACATTTAGCCAAAGCGCTTTATAAATTTTAAATTATAGAGCCAACTTTTGCCACTAGGTCGTGTATCATTTAAATTTCCTATAATGCATTGCTGAAAAACAAATGCTAATATTTTTTAATAGCATTTGTTTTAAAGAAATGCATTATTGGAGATTTAGATGATTAGCCATCTGGTGCCAAAATATGGCTCTATAATTTAAAATTTATAAAGCGCTTTAGCTAAATACCTATTATGTTAAAAATGCATTGCATTTGTTTTAAAACATTGCATTATGGGAGATTTTATTGATACGCCGCTTAGTGTCACAAGTTTGCGCTATAATTTGAAAATCATAAAGCGCTTTAGCTAAATACCTTCTATATTAAAATATATATATTGCATTTGTTTTTTAACAACGCATTGTGGGAAATCTTTTAATGCGCTTTTTATATTCTGAATGCGCTCTATGGCTTTGCAATCGTAGTTAATAGCAGACGCCATTCCAATTTAACCGATTGGTTTATTAAAGTTTATATTGGTTTATTCTGTACGTAATTTCTTTTTGTAATTTAAGATGAAATTTGTTCAGAAAGCAATGATTTTATTAGGTCGATGTTTAGAAGTTACTCGTGCAGAAGGCGTTGAAGTCGTAGTTACAATGAGAGAACTGGATTCTAATCTTCGAATGGTAAATTTCGTGCTGGAAGTGTTGGCCTATGGTACCTTGGCCTATGGATTGATTTGATGATTTGAAAGAGTTCAACTTATAATTTCGCACAACTTTGTTTTGGTTATTTAGTTTTTCCCTGAACGATACCATCTTATTGCTTACGATCCTAAGGACAATTGCAGAATTGGCGACATTGTTCTATTGAAGGTAACTGTAGGCTTATGAGTGTACTACATACATGTAATGATATGTGTAGTTACATATAACTACACATCATTACATGTATGTGTTATGTAAGACACTATCAAGTTCGATACCATCTCTAAATTAACAATTCACCTCCTGAATTTGCTAACAATTTAGTAGGCCTATTATATAATCACACCAAGAAGTTTTAATTCCCATATATGTGACGTATAATGCAAAATATTTGTACAGTATAGCGATTGATATATTGCTTTAAAAACTAAAATAATATTTCTAGAAACTCGACGAACCTCTGACAAGAAAAATTACCCATGAAATCCTCAATGTCATTTATCCGATTGGAGATGTTACAGATCCAATAACTGGGAGAAAAGTGGTCGCTTCTCAATACAGGTATGTGTGCTAAGTAACAAAAACGGTTTGTTTTGTTGTATTGCACATGATTTGACTACGTTTTTTTAAATGTCATCAAAATTCTTTTTAGGGAAACTATCGAGAAAAGGGATCTCGAATTTGCTTCATCGAATACTACCGGTTATGCGAGCTACTTGGCCAAATTAAAGAAATCTCAAGCAGAAAAAGTGCAAACAGATGAAAATCCCAAACGCTAAGGATACATTTTAGAAAAAAAAATTATGTTATAGTATATTGTAGCTAGTTATTCCTAATAAATTGATGAAAATCTTAATTGCTGTTAATCTCTCTTGAATGCAAAATGAATTGTCCTGTTCTCAAAACATTGAATTTTAAATTTGTTAATTAATCTATGCATCGGGCTAAGCAATTATTTTTATATCATAACTGTAGCTACATCACACTATTTAATTTAAGATAATATGCTTTCCTATTCACTAGATTATATAAGTTGGATATACTGTAGCTAAAATCAATACACAAATGCTTATATCAGAAAAATTACAATTTTTTCTTTGGGCTTCGTAGCTCCTAGGCCTATATAATTTGGTTATAAGTGTATATTTTTAATAATAATCTTATCTTTAAGTTTTAAATATTAAATTTATGATAGTCTATAAATTAGATAAAAATATTTATAAACACCCTGTATTTTTTTAATCTTAACGATTCTTGATGCATTTGCCGAACGATACTGTACAAAACTAGGTTTTTCTTCGTAGATCAGCCGAAGACTAAAAGCAAGATTTACTACATTACCGAAAACGACATTTTCCACTCCATTATCAGGCAAAACAAGATGGCGTATGGTTCGTATTTTTTATTATTTTTGTCCGGCTTCGTTCTTAATATCGAAAGGTCCTTTTCACATTTCCATGAATCTTTTTAAAACATTATAAACCCCATCAAATTCATCATCATTAAGTGGTAATACTGAGCAATGCTTTTTAAAAAACTTGAGTGTTCTTGTTGAAATTAAGTTGGTTGATCTAAATTAGCATTATATGGGCAATTCCATGTTTTCATTATTCTATTTTACTCTCACTTGTTTCAGATTGTGTTCCAATTTTGATGTTTCTGTTAAATCAGAAAGTAGTAAATAAAAACGTCCCTGTTGTTAACAAATGTGGTTCAAGGGGCATGTAGTGAAAACGCCATTAAATTTAGAATAAACACGGTTATAGCTAGCTATAGACCAGTATGTGTGAGGATGGTGCAGATAAGTGCCAAATATGCCACAGTTTATATTCAACAACAAATAGCTTATCTTGAATAAATTAAATTGAAAATGTCGCTGTCCGCATCGGCTGCAGGATCGGTTAAGCGACATGGAACTGGGCTTGGTACCGGTCACTCAAACCGTATGGAAAGGGGCCATTCGGACAGCCTATCCTACAGTTCGTCTCATCACAATTTCGATCCAGAATGGGAAGCCAAGGAGGAGCTTAGAATGCGAGAGCTTGAAGAAGCTCGGGCCAGAGCTGCTCAGATGGAGAAGACGATGAGATGGTGGTCCGACTGCACGGCAAACTGGCGTGAAAAGTGGAGCAAAGTTCGTACAGAGCGCAACAAGGCGAGGGAGGAAGTCCGGCTGCTCAGAAGCAAACTGGAAATAGCCACAAAAGAAAACATTAATTTAAAACGCGAGAAACAGGAACTAGAGTTGGATATGGACGGCTCGAAACGGGATACGGGGAAGTCTAGGAACAGGGATCACCACGATGTGGGATCATGTAGCATTCACTCTGTGCCAGAACGGGACGTTGCAGTCTACAAAACCCAACCGGAAAAACCGGCCGTCGAATCGCAGTGCCACAAATCCGAATCCTTATCCACAGACGAGCAGGATCTGCAGAATTTGCTCCACAGGGGATCGGCTGCTTTGGAACACTTATCAGCGCCACATCCCTCCCCGGACATGGAATTTTTCGATAGGATTTTCAAGTCTTCGGACGACCCGGCGAACAAGGTCGACGCCGTTCTCGAAAGAAACCTGTCGAGCTTGCAACGACTCGAGAAGGATAGCAGGAAAAAACTCAATTCCGAACTTCTGTGGGAGGAAATGACTTTGCCCGATATCGAATACGTGGAACAGAAACTTTCCGAGCTGCAATTAAGACTTGACGAGGCCTCCAAAACGGTTCAAGCCGAGCGAGAGTTAGTCGTCTCTGTCCATTATCGATTTCAAGTCCATCCTTCGGGGCTAGTCTTCTAATTTTTCTTTTTGTTTCGCAGGGAAAAAACGTCGCTTAATAAAACGTTAGAAAAGCTTCAACATGAACATAACGAGCTAAAATTAAAGCACGAGGAGTTGAAGATTTCAAAACAAGAAACAATGAAAGAAGTGAGTACTACTTTCATTATTTGTAAATATTTTTGATAGTCGAGGGGCTTAACTTCTGTATCCTACACAAATTGAATCTCACTCGGACAGGAATGGAAATTTGTTAGTCTATAAACATGACTTACCATTTATTTTTGTTTTTTTGTGCATTTCAATCGGAATAAAATATTTGTGAGTAATTAGTGTCGTGAATCTATATGCTCGGTTGCCTTCTTGTTTACGGTTTTAAGAAATCTAATTATGCGATTTGCAGTTGTCTCAAATGAAGGCCGAGCACCAAGACGAGTTAGACAGCATTCGTCTGGACCTAGAAGATGAAGCTAACAGCCGTTCGTCGATGGATAGAAGATTAACCGATCTCAGAGCACAGGTTAGCACTAGATTTTCTCGTACAATTACTGAAAGTCGAGCTGTGAACTACTTCAAAACATTTTGAAATTGGCAGCTCGAACGGCTTCAGGCAGAGAATGCAGCCGAATGGGGGAAAAGGGAACGCCTGGAAACCGAAAAACTAACGTTAGAGAGAGAAATCAAAAAGTCTCGCACTCAGATAGAAGACCTCGAGGAACGCTTGGGGAAGAAAAATAAAAACGGGAGTTGTGGAAGTGAGGCTGATGTCAAAACTTTGCAGCACGAGCTCCATGATAAGAATAAGGTTAGTTTTTTGAGCCCTTTGCATGTTTTTGTGGCCTTTTTAATATGTTAATAAGGACTAATTTTTTTGTTTTTTATTGGAACTTTCAGGAATTGGCCGATTTGAGATATTCCCACACCAAATTGAAGAAAATTCTACAAGACAAAACCACCGAGTTGGCTCACGCGATGAGGCGTGCCGAGCAGTACGAGACAGAAGTTAAGAAACTCCGCAGCCGCGTCGAAGAGCTGAAAAAGGAATTGGCTACTGCGGAGGACGAGGCACGATTCCCTTTTATCGTATTTTGTTATTTAGTCTGGAACGAGCGACTAATATTACGGCTTTTACGTTACGCAGGTTGATAGCTCGACAAACATAATCCGAAAAATACAGCGAACAAACGACGAATTGCAAGAACAAGTAGATAGCCTTCAAGTACAAGTCGACCATTTACAAACGAGGTAGTCGTCACTTTCCCCGTCACGATTTGCTCTTGTTGGCAATCGTCATCTATATGCCAATTTTTGTATTCTAATTTTTATTTTCATTTTAGATTAAGAAATAACAGTCATAGTCTTTTGGCTCTACGCGGCTCCAGCAGTTTATTAAACGACGGATTGAGCGAAGACGACAATGCCGAATTTTGAGGAACTCTCGATTCGAAGAACCGGTAGGATCGTTTTCAGACTTTTTATATCTGTGGGAATCTAGAAGAGGCATGGTGATCTCCACTTTCTGCCGACTCATACTTCAGCGGATATTTCATGGTTTAGAAACCTGGTTATTGCATAATTACAAACTTGGTTAACTTTTTACACAAACCAGTGCATAATGCATAGAATTTACACGAGGCAAAAGCGTAAAATTCAATGGCATCCGAATAACCCGCATTTTTTGTAAGGAAAACGAAGCCTTTAATTCTTAGCGGTTTTTTCTATACCATGTAGCATATGGTTGGTGCACGCCAACTTTAAAATTTTATATTTTAGGTATGGTATGATCCTAAGTTCTAAGTTAAGGTGCCAATACTTATCTGTATCGATCAAGGGTACTATGGGCAAACAGACTAACTGGCATTGGATTACAAATAACACTTAACCAACCCATTATACTGGAATCATTTTATTACATTCTAATCTATTAAGAAGTGTTGTTTGCCATCTGATTTTTTTTTGTATCGTGCAATTATCTGCTTTCATGTAGTCAAATGCTGTTCGTTGCAATATTCTCTTTGGTAGCTAGATGCAGTTTTGCTTTTGTATTGATATTTTTAATGTTAAGTTCACGAAACGAAAGGTGCAGCTGCAGTATAAGTACTGATGGCATAATTCAATGTGATCAACTGAATATGTGGTGAAACGTTGGCTTGAATATTTATACTTGCTTTAATTGAATTATTTTGATATTTTTTTTACGTTGCCTTTTTTACCTGTGTCCTTTAAGAGCGCTATTAGTCCTCTTAAAGACGTATTCTTTGATATTATCTTATTTTTTTTGCTACCTCAGGTAAATTAGCAATTAAGGAAAAGTAAAGCTTCTATCCTGATGAACAATCGAAAATTCAATCATTCTCGATCAAACCTCGATTAAAAAAATTGTTACAATTTCAGATTTATGTGCTAGGGCATATTTTTCATGAGCTTGATGTAACGTGTTACAACGGGCTTGCTATTATTTGCAATTAAATAAGGTTCATACAATTGGATTTACGAAATATATTCAATCCCGCTCATCTTTTATTTCACCTTGTGCTCCTTCTTTTCATCTTTTATAACTACTTAATCGTCCAAACACTGGCTAATGATGAAGTTGTAAAAGGTTTGAGATGCACGATATGCCAAAAGCCATGCCCCCAACCATTACATTAACGTAATGCCTGTTATATTTTAAATGTTGCCACTCTTGAGATTAGTGTCGGCAATTTATTTCTGGGCAGAAAATAAAAAGACCATTGTTTGATGTCTGTTCTAGAGTTCAGATCAGGCAGAACAATAGGCTCTTACATTCGTTGGTGGGAAGCTCAAGGCTAAGTGTATTTATGATTCCAACCCTACATTCTGAAGCCATCAAACTTTCTTCTTCTTTTTCTTCTTACTTTTTTTATTACGATTCTTGCTATGCTCGGACATCCCATTTATAGAATTATTTTTAAAAAACTAAAATGTCTCTAGATTGTACGTGTTGATGAGCCTTATAGCAATATCATATGGCAGATTTTAGAGAATTTTATATTAACACAACATAAGTTAAAGGTTTCCAACAATATTATAATTTTTTTTATAAATTAAGCATTTTACTTATGTACGGCACAGAAGTGTCCGAAATACTGAACATGCTATTGGCATGGTGTCAAATTTTTATCAAAGTTGATACCAGCAATGTTTAAACTAGGTCAATACAATGAACTCGCCAATTGGCGAGCGAAGCAGTCTCTATCCAAACACGAGGCAAGTTGAAGTAATATCGTTTTCTGTTCGGTTCTACGTTTAGGCAAGAATTGCATGAGAATTTTGATTCAAGCCATTGACCAAAAGTGATACACATGGATAGGGAACGTTTGCGCGTTGGAGTGATTGGTGCGGGAGCTGCAGGATTAGTCACATGTCGTCATTTCTTAGATGGAGACAAATACGATGTCACTGCTTTCGAGCAGGCAGAGGGTGTCGGAGGTACCTGGATTTACACAGACATGATTGGAACGAATCCGCATGGATTACCAATCCATTCCAGCATGTACAAGAACCTGCTGTAAGTTTATACATGTAGGAATTCGATTAATTAGCTGTGTTCATCTATCATAGGACATTAAAAAAATTATTTTAATTCTAATCGTGTTTAGTTTTTTTATATAAAAAATTAAAATTTCTTAGGACAAACCTTCCAAAAGAAGCAATGGCCTTTTTAGATTTTCCATTTCCGGACGAAGAGAGATCGTTTATATCACATACGGAAGTATTGGAGTATTTGAGATGCTACTCTCGTCATTTTAATATTCTGCCAAGCATCAAAGTATGCTAATTAAACTATGTTTTCTGTGAGCTTCTTAAAATTCGTTTATGAATGACGTTGATTCTCATTTACCTTTTCATTTCCAAAATCCAGTTTAATACTTGTGTCGAGAATGTCTCTCCGATCGAGGACGAATCACAGTGTCAGACATGGGAAGTTGTTGTACGAAATGTGATATCTGGAAAATTTGAAACATCGATTTTTGATGTAATTGCTGTTTGCAACGGGTAAGTGCAAGTCTGTTTAATCCAGAAATTTCTGTACAAATTTCATTAAGAGGGTTGCATACAGAATAAGTCTTTTTTTTAATTATTTTTTATTTAATTTTGGAAAATGGATATACGTGGACCTAGCATAAATATTCTATTATTTGTTTAAATTTTTGTTTATGTATATGTATATTACATTTCATGGAAATATGTCTGTAAAGTTTATAATTGTAGTGGGTCTGGTAAATTTTACGGACATATTTCCATTAAAATGAAATATGCATATACATAAACAAAAAATTTAAACAAATAAAAGAATATTTATGCTAGGTTTCAATCTCACATTTCCAATTTTAAAATAAGCGGTGAATTTCAGGCACTTTTCGGTTCCGCGATATCCCGACATACCTGGAATCAAAGAATATACCGGCGTACTTCTTCATAGTCACTTGTATCGATCGCCGGAGAATTTTGAAGGCAAAACTGTAGCCTTATTGGGAGCTGGACCGTCCGGAATAGACATCGCATTGGAGGTTGCTGGTCATGCATCAGAGGTAAGCTTACAATACTTTACGTACTTCTAGCCAATTTATTGAAAAATCTACAAAATAGTTTAAAATCGGTAGGTTTATCTTTGTCATAAATCCAACACACCTGTGCCAATGGGAAAAAGTAAAGTGAAACAAAAGCCCTGGCCAGAACACTGTGATGCTCGATGCATTCATTTCAGAGACGGCACTTATTCCGAAGTGGATGTGATCATAGTCTGCACCGGCTACGAATATATTTTTCCGTTTTTGGATCCTGCCTGTGGCATACAAGTGATCGAGAATCGGGTCGTGCCGCTCTATAAGCATTTTTTGCACACGAAATATCCGTCCATGGCCTTTATCGGAATTCCTTTCGGAGTCATACCGTTCCCTTTGATGGATGTTCAATCTCGAGTTTTCCGAAAAATAGTGGACGGTGAAGTAGAACTGCCTTCCGAAGACGAAATGAACGCGGCTACAGAATCCGAATTGGAAAACTTTTTGAACCAAGGGAAACCGCCGAGACATTTCCATAAAATGGACTGCGCGAGGTTCGAAAAACTCACCACGGAATTAACCGATATGGCCGGCATCGAGCCGTGCAATCCGGCCATTCATAAACTTTACAGACTCGTGGTTCGCTCGCGGATGAAAGATCTCTGTAATTTCCGTAACATTAATTATGGAATAGCAAACGGCAATTGTTTCGTTAGAGGCACTTGTGCGGATAGCGGCAATCAAAAACGTTTAGCTCGATCGCCACGCAAATCCAGATAGTTCTAGTTTTAAACAGCCACTTTCTATTACTTTAAACCACAAAGAAAAGCAATATTCACCAGGTTTTTATTTGTTATATAGAAAATGTTGGCTTAAATATACTCTTGAATTTTTAAGAAAATAATATATTTAACACAAAAAAAAAATTATAGTCGGACATTTGTCACGCTGGCGCTACTTCCACTTCCACTTCGCACAGGTGATAATCTTATGTGCCCTCCACTAGATTCCTATATTTAAGAAAACATTCTTGAACCCTTTGAACTCCGCAAAGACGCATCACAGTTATCTGTTGACATTTTAAGATATACGCACCTGAAATTGCAAGGAGGAGTTGTCAAAGGTGGAGTAACCGTTTTCGCTGGCATCCCAGTCAGTGTCAGGCCAGATATTTTTTCTTTCTTCCAGCATTCTCTTTAATCGTTTGTTATCTCTGTTTTAAAAAAATGTTGCATTAAAACACACGTTAGCGGGTCCGATTAGCTCGTCGGCATAAAACTCGAGTTTGACGCATTCGTCTTTGCTTACCTGTAGCGTTTCACAAAATAAACTATTAATCCAATTATGAGGAGTCCGAGTAAGACGATCCCAAATATCTCTCCTGGAGTCATCTCCTTATTTTCTAGGTTGTGTGGGGCATGAAATGGTCATAGTTAAGCAAACACTAATACACTTTGAACCAAGGTGAGATCAGTGATTAGATATTATCCACCTTTTATATCTAATCATATTTGTAAATTTTGATAGATACTGTTATACAAATGCCAAGTTATTGAAATCGTGGGAAAATAGGTTCTATTTTTGACAGTCTGGGCAGGTTTACATCATTTGAAAATAAAGTTTGTTAGCAGCACATTTTCAACACAAAGTTGTGGTGTAATAACATGAAAAGTCTGAGGTTTAAGTGTGCCGAACAAAGTCTATGTTGTGCTATGCTATGAAATCTTAAGATTTTATCTCACTTGTATTCCAAATAACAAATTCCAAGCAACCTTGGCATGACTACTTATTAATAGTCCTTCTAAACTATGATTGTCAAATAAAATGATTTCCAATTTACCTTGTTCGCATCGGAAATCAAATGTTGTGTATGCATAGCCTTGCTTGCATTGGCATATATTAGATTCACATTCAGAATGGTCATCAGCCAAGTAGCATTGTTCATCTGCAGTGCACCTCTGTCCTATTTTTCCTGTAACAAAATAATGAATTGATATGAAGGGAAAATCGAAAAATAATTTTTCTTTCGTTTGATAATGAGAACATTCCAGAAATGTCAGTGAAATTATGTTCCAAGGTACATGAAATAATTTGCAAGTGAAGGTCAATAATAATATATTGCAAATAGTAAAAAGCATGCAATTACGTAGTTCATTATCAAAACAACTTGAGCTAATTTCATTTAAAGCAATATCAAACAAATGTCCATATTATCATGTAGTTTAAAAAAAAAATACTTTATGTACATTACATGTACATGCATGTATTTTGGATGCATGGACACATCAGCATTCCATCTTCATGAAGATTTAACTTACATGTAATGCACATGTAAGAACTGCTCGACACAAATTAAGTGAAATATTTCTTACTTAAATCCACACACTGCACTTCCGTGTCATTTTCTCCATCATGGATGATAAATCCTTCACATTCGCATACATGTGACAGGCTACAGTTATAATTCAATGCTGCTCTGGCACACTGCAAATCATTGTAGCACATCATTCCAGGAGCTGCCTCTTAAAATTAAAAAAATTATTTTATGGTGTTATGCCCAATATAATCAAAAATGAAATGGGTATAATAATATTAATTAAAATCCAAGATACCAGTTAAACATGCACTTGTGTTACTGCTCATTTCCATCAGAATATCATATGGTGCAACGCACTCACACAGGCTATTCTCACATTTTGAATTATATGCCATGCAATCTGACGAAGCATTACAATTATCTCCCAAATCTACACCTAAAATTGGGATTTAATATAAAAAGGAATTAGTGCCTTACTTTGCAAAATCAAAAATTTTCTTTTTGCTTGAGATATGCATGTACATATATGTTTAATTTAATTACCAGCCTGTTCTGCATCTATTTGGAACACGTGTTCAAGCTCTTCAATGATATCCGGAGGATTGAAAAGTTGGATGTAAAACTGATAAGAAGCTGCGTAATATTCGGTTAAATTCATGGAATAAATGGTTTTATACTGTGAAATATATTCCACTTCGATACCTTCCAAAATAACGTAATAATAGGACCCATTATTTTCAATGTAGTCGGTGTAGTCTGAAACGAAAGTGCATGCATGGTGTTATCAGTCAATGGTAAAATGTTGGGCATTTCTGAAAAAAACAAAACTTACATAACCAAGTGAAATATTTTGTAAGACTGTTTGGAGAATTCTGAACCGTGCATTGCAGTGCACATGTCCCATTTGCTTTAAAATCTTCTGGGGTGCAGTTATGTACATCTGTAATTACTGAGCCATCTGAAATGCGATGCAAAACAATTCATGATTTTTATTATCATCAAAAATTGATGATTAGAAATTTTTATGCTTAAATAATACACGTGATCACAAAGGTCATGGCTGATATTCACTTACATTCTACATAAACTGCCATTGTTGCAATTGCTGAGACAACAGGCTGCAAAGGGTTGACTGCCGTGCATCTTTCAAAAAAAAATGTTAACGTTATCAGATCATGATAAAATAGTTAGTAATTTTGTTTTTAATTACAAAATTTTTAATTTAAAGCTGTCACACAATGTTTTGCAGAAATGTATTTTCATTTCAATATGCTTAATTTTTGAAAGAAATCTTTTAACAAATGCATTATGAGGATGAAAATTTGACTATTTAGGAATTGACTTCGTATTTTATTAACAGCATGTTCAAGGAAATTTTAGAAATTCGAACTTACTCGATTTTTACATAGGGATTTCGCCAATCAGCAGTGAATGTGACGTTATTGATAAATTCCTGGTGTGAAAATTTCAGTTGTGCATCATGTTCACTGACAACTCTTAAGTTTATAAGGGGTGGAGGATATCCACCAGAATAACAGAAGACATTAACATCTTCTCCATCTTTGTAGATTTTTTTTGAATTTGTGCCATTCAATACTAAGAAATCTAAGAAAAACAGCAACGATTAAAGAATTTACATTGCAAAATTGTTTGTAAGAAAAATCACTCACCATCCATAATGTATGCTAGCAATGGAGAACTTTCAGCAATTCCGTTTTCATTTTCTGCTATACAATAATAAGAGTAACCCCATGCATCTTCTCCATAAGATATTACAGTCAGTGTTGTTTGATAAACATTATCAGAAATCAATTCTTCGGTAATTCTAAAGTTGACTAGATCTGAAGTCAGAGTTTCTGTTCCATTGGACCATAAATGCTCTACGAAAAGACACATTAAGCATTCTTAAGAACGTTTTTGTTGATGGACACTTTATGACAAAATTATCCATACCTTTCCGTATCCATCGAATTGCTGGTCTTGGATTTGCACTAAATGTGCAAGTAAAATTAACTGTTGCATCTTCGTTTTCTACTTTAATGGAGAAGTTGTGTGAAACTAATTCTGGAACAACTACCAAAATATTACAGTTAATTCAATTTGTTCTAAACTGGTGATGTTTACTAATTGTGATCCATAGCTCACTTTGATTTCCTGTGATATTGAAAATATGTCCAGCAACATCTTCATTACCAACTTTGCACTTATAAAATCCTTGCTGGATATCTTCTAATTGTAATTTAGCGACCACTTGTCCACCCTCAACTGTTGGTAAATGCTGTGATTCTATAACAGAACATTGATCCATATTTGGACAGTCTAAAATTGACAGAAATTTTTAGTTTAAAATACAATTTTCCCCCATGCATCCTAAGAAAACATTTAATGAAAATGTCGATTTTAATGATGGGATTGCCAAAGTCTAGCTTACATTCCCAGGTAGCATTTTGTGGAATCGGAAATCCTGTAAATCGACAAACGAGTGTGCATTTTTGAAAATGTTCCTTATTGGATGAACAACTCTGATGATACATCAGTGATGGTTTTGCTAAATTATTGAAAAATATAGAGAAATAAGCATGCTGTCCATTATCTTGTCTTCTAATAACAAAGCTGCAACTTGCAAACCTACAGTTTACTCTTAATGTAAAATTGGTGCAGATTGGGAGGATTGCCTTTTTGGGGTTTTGTGACACAAGACAGCACCTAATCAACATTCACATTTCAAGAAATTGCATGTTTTTCTATTTCAAAACAAAAAAAATTCTTTAAATTTACTTACATGTATGGAGAATAATTGTCAGTTTCTGCTGCTGGAAATGTAATAATGCTTGTGCTATTTACATCATCGTTGTAACTGTTGTAAGTCACATCTTTGTGATCCTCCTTGTTGCCTGGCAGTTTCCAAATTAAATTTGAACCTGGATAACTTCTACAATTTGCTGTGATCATTTCCCCTATCCCCACTATTTTCTCTACATCAACCGACAAAACTGCAAATAAAATTGGAAATATATTTTAATTTCTCTTCATTCCAATGTTTCGGAAATTTTCATTATCATAATTGATAAATGACGTAGAATACCAAAGACCCAATTGTAAATAATGCATTAATACATCAAATATTTTATGCAAAGGCTTACCAGGTGTTGCATCTGGCCAGATAACACCATCTTCAAATCCTTTTGCATTCACAGCAAGACACGTATATTGGCCAGTATAATTTTCATGAAATGCTTCAACGATGAGAGTGCTTATACTGATAAATCCATTTATTTGTGTAGTAATGTTAGTTATCCCAAATTCGTTTTTAATTCTTAGTCCTGTTATAGTATTATGTGATGATAGGCATTAGTATTTTGATTAACATTGATAAGTTTCTGAAAAATTGAATGAGTATACCTTGGTTGTGCCAGGATATTTTTGACAGAGGCCAACTTTGAAACCTGCACACAAATGTCCCAACCCATTGTCCATTGATGAACTCAATGGATGAACTGCTGCTGATGAATGTTGGTGCAGCTAATCAAAATTAAAATTAATTAGGGCTTCTGTTCAAAAAGAATCATACAGCAATTACTTACAATGTTCGTTTGAGGTGTCTTCAAAATCTGTTTCAATATAATTCATTTCCTCTGTTTCAACACATGTTTTAAATTTGAAGAGCACCGCTATTAATATGAGGAAGACTAAAAATTGAGCACACCTAGTGTTAGCTGCCATTGTTGGCCATTAATGCTACTTTTGCATCATTGCGTTTAATCTGAAATCAATTTTTTGTTCACCTTGACTTATCACTGTGTTTGCTTGGTTACTGTGATAAAGATTCCGATAAAATCGGTGTGATACATCAAATGTAAATTTGCATGCGATTGATTGTGCAGAAATACGAGGAAACCAAATGTAATGGGGTTAGTTTTGAAATACCTTATCAAAGAAAAAATAGCTTTTGCAATATTTTTTTGTGTAAAAAAATGATTTATTAGCTACCTTGTGCTCGTTTTTCAATTTGTTGATACTAATTCAAAAATACCATTTTCAAGTTGGATAGTCAATGATATAGGCAAGAATTGATATTAAAACTGGCTTTATTAACAAATAAAATATATACATTTGATAACATTTTATGAAATTTAAAGCTTCATGGATGAATACTTGAATTTTTATATTGCTTCTATCTTCTTGAACTGAAATATAAAATAAGTGATTGAAGATATTTACACAAGTACATTACTTATTAATAATTAAAATTATATTTACATGCAAAGAGCAATTAATGCAATCACAATAGCTATCATCGCTGCAGTTCCAAATATAATTCCAATAACTTCTCCAAAGGTTACGGCATATTCCTGCTCATCAGGATAATAGCTTGGGCTATCACTGCTCGTGTGATCTGATGATAAAAATTATGGTTAAATCTTTATATTAATTTATTCATTGAGATCGTATAACCTCCTTGGTTTCAAAAACACATGAAAAATCAATATAGCAAAGTGCAAAATTAAGTTTTGTAATAAATGTGGGCCAATGCATCTTTTTAAAAAATAACAGTAACATGCTTACTGATGCAAACATCCCATGTAGCATTATAAAGATAGTCATCAGTGCAGTCACAAGTATTCTCATAACACCATGAATTCGGGTGGGTCATCATGCATTCTTCGCTGTATTGGCACGATTGTCCTATGAAAGCTATAGAAAATATAATTACATTTAATTATATGTCGTTAACAGTATTAGAAATAGAGATATAGGCGTGTCCTAGTTTATTATTTAGTCTTGAGAAGAAAAAAAAAATTGAAATCTTTTTAAATGCCAAAACATTAGATATTCTTCCTAGAGTGAACCCCTGGTGAACAATAACCGAGATGAATTCATATAAAAGCATAATGTCATAATGTGGCTTATCTAATTAACTGTTTCGTTTACCTGGTAGCAAACAGAGGTATTCATTCACTTCCCCAACGTATATATAAGTGGAATTGGGGGAGCAATTACAAATGTCATTATAACATTCGTAATGCTCTCCAGCCTCAGAACACTGTTGGTCAATGTTACAAGGACGAAATGGACCAGCACCTATTTGAAACAATAACATTTTCATTAGACCTAACTTGTGCAATTGCTAACTTTTAGTTTTAAATGCCATGCTGGCTTGCCTTTTAAACATGCCGTTGTGGTTTTACTGTCTGTGTACTGGAGGGGATACACATAAGGGTATTGACATTGGCACGTACTGTTGATGCAAAAGGCATCGAGAGTTAAACATTGCTCCGATGTATTACAAGACAGTGAAACGCCTACGAGACAAATAAGGAATAGAATGTTAATTAAACTCATGCTTAAATATTTATTCAGTGTATTGTACATTGTTTAATTTGGCTCTTTTTGTATGATCATTTCTGCAGTTAGTGCAGTACATGTACTTCTTGGAAATGCATTTCAGGAAAAGTTAGCCCAAAACAAATAATTAAAAGTTTGATTTGATTGCCATATATTTTTCTTATACTTTTTTGCTTAATATCTGATAAATTTCTGGCTAATTTTCTAAGAAATTATGTCGAAATCGGCGATTTCTAGCAAGAATACTTGGAAATTCTTCTCAAATTTTTTTAATACCTGCTGTACATTTATTTGTTAATTATTTCAATTTACCTTCTTCTGCATGGTCGATCTTAAAATCGTTAGTCACGAAGTAATCGAAAATTCCAGTGGAATTAAGCTCTTTGTAATGGTACCAACATCTGTAATATCCGGCGCTGTAGTTTGCAAGTTTTAACGAAATTTCTGAAAATCCAGTATCGTCTGAGATGTCAACATCATCGTATAAGGTTGCATTTTGTGAAGGATTTTCTATATAATCTTCAGTCGACATTTTTATAACAATTATTTAAAGATAAAATTAAGATAACGCTGTTTATGCACTGTATTCCATTAACTTACATATCCAATGCCATTCATATAATTGTTCGGACTCAGAAACACAGCTTAGTTCACAAAATCCATTTTGTTCAAAATCTTCTTTTGTACAACTTGATGAGTTCAAAACTGCTGATAATTCTGAAAAAAAAATTATTATTTGAACTTCGTTGTAGTCATTGAAAAACAGGATGGCAATGGTGAAAACAAGGTGCTGTTGTCATAGTAATTTCCAACAAAACAAGAAGTATAGTCAATCGACCCACTAGCCACTTAATTAGTTTCAGAATCCTAAATTGCGGGTATTATTACGAAATTCTGGTAAACAATCAAACAAGTGACATATATTTCTAAACGTTTATATGCACGTGTACGTTAATTAACCATCTGGATATTTTTACTTTTTTTAAACAAAAAATGGGTTTCGCTTATTGTTTTTTTAAGACATTATAACAGTTTTAAAAAATTGTACTAAAAGATTGAACTTAATTATCATGTCTTAATTTAAAAGTTTATATATATGCATGTATACATAGCTGAGCTTATTTTTACATACAGATTTAAGCAAAAATATTTTTTTCTAAATACCTTGTTCTTACGAAATTACAACTTACCAATACTTTGGATGGCACTTGTTATTCCTGTAAGAGTGCCACTGAGAAAGAAACATGCCGTAGAAATTGTTAAAATTGCGCGTATGACTTGCTTTATAGATAGCCTCATGCTTATGTTTGCACGAATGTGTATTATAAACACAACAGTCATCGTTATCGACACATTACTCGTCTGGTTCTTTAGATATTATAGACATAAAAGGTGCCACTTTTTGCAAATCCTTGCGAATGTATTTTCTAGTATAGTCTTCTCTTGGATGACTGTACTGTTTTGCCCTTGAACAGGTATGAAATTCTCCCTAACATTAAACGGCTTACAATATCGTTTTATCTAATTGCTATAGTTATCAACAGTTTTGTTTTTTGTATCCTGTGAGGCAATACGTTACACCCAATAAACTTGCACCTCGATTGTATATCAGTTGAATGGAAGATACTAATTGAGACTACACAAATATTTAGAGCTTTTGAAATTAGGAATACCATTTCAACCGAGTTTATTTTATTTTATTATTTTTGTTGCCACAATGGCAAATGTACTCTTATTGCTTTTTTTTAGTTCGATGCAAATATTTACAGTTTATCCAAATGTTTGATCTTTCAATAACTTTTTAATAACGTTTTTAAAAAATCAAATGATTAATTATTTGGCTTGCTGTTTGTACAAGTACATGTATTACATGTAAATGTTTTAAATTATTTTATAAATACATGTCTGAAAATAAAAAAGTTAAATGTATTAATGAAAGTATACGGAATTAATTTTCTGGACTTATATTCACAATATTTATGTTAATTCTGGCAAAAATAAGTAAAGTTGCTATTACAGTATGTTTGATTTTATTTTACTTATATCTTGCTTTTCTTTTTTTATAAAGAAACTAATGATCAAATTTGCAAAAATAATGAAAATATTGTAATAATTCTTAATCACAAGTTTTTATTATGATGAAAATAAGCAATTAAACGTGATGTATATAAAAGAAAAATACTTTTTTTGATAAGTTGGCGCCATGTTTTCAAATTAACTTCTCGAAATGTACGTTATCCTCGCATTTAAACATTTACTTAATAAGTTATCCTACCTCATTCAAATGTTTTATAATCTTTCATTAGGTAATATAAACAAATTTACAGATTTTATATTACAATCATTTATTTTTATTAATTGATGAGAGTTAAAAATAAAACAAGATTTGTTTCACTTAACTAAGGTGTAAAACGAAATTCTGTACGACGGCATGACATAATGTCATTTGCGCCATCACTCCACGACGATGCCAACTAAATTAGAATTAAATCCTTAAAAGGTCTTCGTTGCAATGTTTTTCTTCGACGATATTTTATTCGTCTTATAATGTTTAGAACATATTCTTCAGCAATGAAAGTTTTAAATGAATTTCCAAAGTGATATGAAGCGGAAGCTAAATGTTGAATACATTGGTAAGTTAAGTTTACCTGTGCATATACTGATCCAAGTTCAATTTCAGAATGTAGCACATTTGCATTAGAATATTCTACACAAAATCGAAATGTTTGACTAGAGGTAGTTCCGTGTTTAATATTATCGTACTCTTATATCCATAAGTGTGTGAAATAACGTGAAACTAGTTACTGCTGAACTCGGCATATGTTTAGTAGGATTCGTACGGACGATTCATTGAGCTATTACATTGCTCAATCATGCTGTACAAACTAGGCAAAAATGCACTATTACGGCGTTCGATTTTCTTTTTGGTTCTTATCATAATGTAGTTGTCAAATAAGGTAGCATAAATAGGGCCTAAATGCAAAGTCTGTGATGGATATGCCTGATCTACATATTCAAATTACTCCATCGTATTTCCGGGTACTTTGCTGGTATGTAAATGAATAGAAATTACTTCTAAATGTGTCACTATTGTTTTATTTGACCCTGTATAATCTCGGACGAGGTACAATTACCCTAACATAATCAGATATCAGACTGGGATAAACTAACAAGATAACTATTTACATGTCTGGTAAAGGAGATGTTTAGGACTACTGTATTTGGAATTGCGATTCACTGTAAAAGTATTTTTTCTAATAATCAGAAAGGCGAATTGAGCATGCACGTTGTTGATTTTAAAGGAACCATTCCAGCATGGACGAATTTTGTCTATGATTCGATTCCAGCATTTGTCTAGATGCAATTGGAATTAAGCAATGAATCACACAGAGTCACAGACAGGATAGCCGATTCGGGTTTTCAAATCAGGTTCCTGGAATCCTGGATACAAAGCTAACAACTCTTTTCAGTGGCTATGTGCTCGTATATGTATTTGTGCATGAGCAAGTTTAACCCTGTTCATGTGCACATGGCTAGTTGCCTCTGTTGCCTTTAATTTCTAGAAGCAAATATACGACGAGCATTTGTATTCGGAGCTAATCTTTGAAATACACAGTCGTGGAATTGAGCTGGTTTGCGTCGGTTTAGCCTTTCTCATAAATAAATAGTTCAGTGACCGAAGGAATTATTGAAAATATGATATCGCTTGTTATCACTTCTTTCCACTTCCCCCCCTGCCCTCCCCTCGCCCGATAGTATTCTTGTGTTTAAATTCTCATTTCATATAATCATACAAGTGGTGATTAATTAACAACCGTCTGTCACATTCCAGATGGTTTACCAAAGGTCAATTATCCATTCTTAGCATGATATCATCATTATGTTCCTGGTGTCTGGTTCAGTGTAATGGCTTGCTGAAAAGAGAGAACATCTTCATAGTTTTCATTGCATCATGTTTGATTTATGATGATGTTAACATAGTTGAGAACTTAGTAGCCGATATTTCTACTTTTTCTGGTTTACTAGTATTCAACCTGGGCTCTCAAATTAAATTGACTAATTATTCTAACTTTTTTGGCCCTGCAATAGCAATTAAAGTCATTATTGGAATTAGGAAATCAAACTTTTAGCTCCTTTAAAAAGTAGGGCTAACCTGAATATGCCCGCAGTAGGCTATGTTTCATTGGAGGGAGTATTCCGTTTGGCTATATGAAAAAACTTAGGCTACTATAGGCTTGTCTACCTTGAAATTAAAGAAAAAGAGTTGCTCTTATAAATGACGCAATCTCTTGTTATTCACGTGGGCATACTTCCATGAATTAAGCTACCTTGACCTCCTGGGAATGAGTGCAAACAGTTTTTTTTAAGTTATCTGATGAGTGTATAAAAAAAGCCAAAAGTACATTTTTCTTCACGTTATTGCGTTTTGTGATTTTATTAATGTAATCAAAATTAAGGTATTTAAAATGTTTGCCGATGCGAAACAGCTTGATAACCGCTTTGCTGACATGTGATGATAGTTGTTATATATGCAGCATAAACATTTGTGAATGCTTCATTGTAGGCGGAACTTAATCTACGCATTGTTATGCAATACACTTTCCAGTCAACCATTTCATATTCTGAGTCATTCATAGCCCGTCATTTGTCGCATATTTTTTCCACGCACCATGAATTTGAGTGGCATGCCAATATTTGTGTAAACATAACCAAAAATGGCATTATGATTGTCTCCTTGACATGCTCATGAATAGGGCCTATTTATTAAAGACTGTTTAATTTATAAGCATACACTTCTGTCACGAAATGGGCAGCTCCATGTTGTATAACTAAATTGTACAACAATAAATAACATCGTTAGACAGATTTCTAAACATTCTTTGCAGTTGTTCCAAGGGGCAATGTATCTGTTCGGCAAGTTCCAGTTATCCATGCCGCTCCCACCTTTCAAATCTTGGATAACTGTATCTTTTATAGTTTATAGTTTTAAGGAAAGATAAAGAAGGCTTTGCGACATTTTAATAAGTCGTTTAATGAAAACTAATAACCTATTAATGATTTGTGGAACTGCTAAAAGATTTCTTTGCCAAGTAATTCCCACATTTTCTTACAGTTGTACCTTTCGAGACAAGGACAAAGATTATTTAGCGCGTTATAATAGTTGTCTCATTGACACTCGAATACTTTTTTATTCAAAACACATATTCACAGGTGACATTTTTAGTTAGCCTTGGTTTTTGGGTAATCTCGATCACGATTTTCACACATTCTTCTCCGAACTTCTGAGCTAGCCAGCCTATTTCTTATCGGTAAATGCAGATTTTTCAACTGTTTAGCCATGCAGTACGCAGCAAATATGCAAACTGCTACGTGTTAATGTTTGAAAAGCGTTATTTCATCAAACTATTGACAGGACAGCAAATTAAAAAAAAGCCTTGTCAATGACAACAATGCAGAATTCGAGGGCAGGAAGAAAAGCTACTTTGCTTTGACCCTTTTTTCAGTGCATGCTTTTATTTGGGTGTACAGAAGTTGGCACGCCAACAAAAGTTCATTTAAGCATCTATTTTTGCATTCGGTATGATGCCAGGAACTGCTAGGTAGCGTTTTTCCTCCGAGTGCAGGCCTACTTTTGTCATTTTTGGTAAGAATCTTTCAACTCTTAATCAGATTTCGTCCACTTAACAAATGAATTCAAGTTTCCCGTATTTTGAAGAGGTTTTGACACGTTGAAGTAATACCAGTCATTCGGTTTACTTTCGATTCCGTTCTGGCTTTTAAATCGATCGATACTAACTAGCTGCCGAAAGGATGTTGAAAAATTGGGATGCTAGTATTTAAAGTCGGTGTGGAATTTGCTTGTACACTAGTGCTTCGTTTATATCCGAATTTGTAGAATATAATAGCCTACTAATAGACAGTCAACAAACGGTTATAGAGCATATCCGATCGGGACGCTGTCAAACAATTTAAAACTGTTCGATTCAGTATTGCTTTTTTTGCAATATACTTTTACCAATCGTCAGGTTATCCGATTTAGCTCTACAATTTTAAATCATGATGTCCTCGTCATTCGTACTTTTATCCCCGATTCTGAAAGGGTCATTTTCCCTTGTCCGTGGCTCAAAACAAATTAAAAAAATACCAAAGAAAACGTGTTTTTTGCGAAGATGTCATGCATAAAAAATGAATTTCTAGTTTTTTATAGCACTGGCTTTTCCGTCATAAAATACCTAGTATTTAACCCTATAAATTAATCCTTATTTTGGAACGCTCGGTTATCATGTCTAGGAAACAGGTTCTTCTAACATTTTCAAGTGGGGAAGATTTCCCAACAGTATGTTTTATTTGTAGGTGATAAATTATGTACAACACATATTCCTGTTGCTTTGCTATTTTGTTTACCTAAATGCAAATAATCCTGTTGGGCTTTTCACGGTTTTTAGCCATGAAAGACAGCAAACTGAAAATAACAGAGGGTTTTGCGGTTGCTAAAATACGTAAAGCATCTTGTAGGAATACAAATACATGCTATGTTTAACCTCCGAGTAGGATGGTGGTCCGAGATTGTGCTAACCATTAAAGACTAACCTACTCATTTTTTATGGAAGGCCAGCATTTCAAAGTCGAGTCACTGTCTCGACAGTTTAATCTGATCGTTGTCGTCATTGCTACCAAAATAGTTCTTTGGGATAATTCGGAACACTGAGGTTTTTTACCCGAATTGCTAATGTGTAGTCTCCCATGATGGCATTTGGACATACATGTACATAAAATAGCAATGCCGAAGTTGAATGTACGGCAGAGACTGGCAAAACTCATTTAATAACGGTGTGGACCGATGAATTGTATGTTATTTCTAACCATGATTTTATATCCCTCGCTGTTTTTTTTGCATTTGCATTTGTATTATTATTTTTTTTATTCCAGAATGGCTGAAGCCAAACTATGGCCTTTTACACACAAGTTGTTCCCAGCTCAGGGGATGCACAAAAGAAATTGGCTAAAATTCAGCGAACCCATTTAAGTTATTTGCAGCTAGATGAAAATAAAGAGAAATTGCAGAAAAGAAGTGATCTTGAAGGTAGATTAAGTTAAATATGAAAATATTCCATCTTAGAAGTTTATGCCAAGTTGAAGCTTGTAAATAATTTCAACTTATATCTTTCAGATTTAATAACGACCCACGTGTCCACCGTTCCACACAAGGAGAAATTCCCATGCCCAAAATTTCTCGAAGTACTGAGGAGGAGCATCGAGAATAACTCGGACCTGAAAGCGAACAAGGCATCTCGCGCATTCGACGCCTTAGAGAAGTATGCCGTAAACCTCCTTTGTCAGCCTTGGCGGCAAGAGTACAGATGCATCAGGGTAAGAAATTTTATTCGACTATTGAATACGATACAGCGACGTTTTCGAGTACATGTGCTATTATTTTTACCCACATTTTGCTGAATGTAGTCGTGTAAAAAATTCCTCTCTCGCGGCCGCCCGATTTATTGGATTTTATTATTGTACGGTTTAGCTATATAATGGATTCTACCAACACCACATAGATGCCCACCTTAGTAACGCGATGGAAGTTTTGCATTTGATGGGTTACGAGGATTCGTCAAAAATGGAGGTGACGTTGAGCGAGCCAATCGATCCCGACCGAGTCATCGATGTCTCGCTCAATTGTCTCATTGCTGCGGTGGAATGCCAGGTACGTTTCGAATCAAGATTTCAGTTTCCGATTGCTGGTAAATGCTGGTTTTCGAAGCTCTTCTTGGCTCTAAACCACCTGTAAAATGCTAAGTCGTATTACAACTTTGCCTCGCAGATTATGATGCAAGTGATGGAGAAGACTGGCGGATGTTACTCGCTGAGGGAAATTGCTTATATTCGAAGGCACAACATTTGTGACGTACTAAGAACAGTGGCACTTTTGACGGGTACGCAAAAACGCACCCGGAACATTGACTCCAGCCGCCACGACAAGAGCGCATATCAGGTGGATTCCAGGATCCGTGCCCCCAACAAGAGCAACGGTTACGTAAAAGTAGAAAAACTAGTTGACGTACCGTGCGATTGGATCGACGGCCTAGCAGACACGATGGAAGCCGATGCGATATATCCGGAGATTACGTACGGCTTGCCGTGGGCTGCTCAAAAACAATTGCGGAACGGCCACAGTTTCGATAGCAGCGTGTCGAAGCCGCTAACGACGGACGAGCACATCGCCACTTTCTACAACGGCTTAAGTTATCTGCCGAACAGCCAACGAGTGCTGTACGACCCGGAAACCAGGGCGGATTCCTGGGGTTACGTGGATCAGTCGCTGGAACGCAAGGGATACAACAAGGATCACGGGGAGCGGGGCGATCTCTTGAAAACCGGCCCCGACGTGGTCCGGGTGGGACGGTCGAGCCTCGAAGCGCGCAAAATGAGCATGCAGTCTCCAAATTATTCCTCTCCGCAAACCAATCCCATTAAAGCGAGAACTGCCGGACACCCTCAGCTGAAAAACAACATGGATCTTTACCACTGCTTACCGCCCTTGTTTAACCAAAGACCGCTGAATTTTGAGGAGAACGATATGCGGAAAATGTCCAACCCGTTCCCGACGAACATGCCGGGGATGGCCCACAGATTCCCCATCACCGAAAACCTCATCAACCTGGAGAACCAGTACATGAACCCTTATTATCTCAGCGGCTACGTCAGCCCTCACCCGAAAATCGTGACCGGACACGTGTGTCGAACAAACGTCCCCTACGGGCACAACATGCACATGCACCCCACGTACTCCCCAATGCCGATACCCGTGGCTTTGGACCCCCAGTTTCCGAGAAGCGCGGGCTCGCAGATCAGAAACCCTTCGCAGCCGGAGGTCGACAAGCAGGAAAAACCGCTCGGCAAGAAAGCGGAAATCGCCGAAAATCGCAGAAGCTGGTATGATAACGTCGGCGGGGAGGAAAACGCGGTCGGCGGCACGGACAGGATCGTCGATAACGGAACGTACATGCCGCCTGCCAACAAGGTCATCGCTCACCTGTGCGACCAGATAACGCTCCCGCCACCAACGCCCTTTCAGTCCGAAACTGCACCCATCGTTCCGGAGGTCGCGCCGCCTCGGAAGCTCGTGCATCGGAGAAGAGCTAGCGATGGCGTAACGGACATCTCGGTCGCCGACGTGACCGCTCCAGTGTCCGCATTGGTCGAGAAATTTGACAAATCGAATAGTTTGGATGTCGGAATGCCATCTCGCAAATCGAGCTCATCCAGCGGGGAAAGAAGGCCCGCACGGGACGAAAGCAAGGAGGTATCGCAGCCCGCCCCCAGAAGAGGATCTTCTCTTCTGAGACACGAAAGGAGCCCGAGTGCGGGCTCCATCAGGAGCACGAGCTACAGCAGCGGCAGCGGCTCAACGCACAGCAAATGGAGCTGCTGGGCATGCACTTATCTGAATGGCCCCGAGCTGGAAATCTGCGAGATGTGCAGCCGGAGCAGGAACAGGGGCGCCGAAAGCTCGCCGTTGACCAGCGGAGGGCACGAGTGCCAGCAGTGCACTCTGGTGAACGAGAAGGGGGCGGTGAAATGCGTCGCTTGCGGCCAGAGCTTGGAGAATAGTCCGACGTACGTTTGAGATGCCGAACTTGTTTCTGGCCTTTTATGGGGTTGTTTTATAATTTATATTATGCTTTACATAATGAGCGGACACGGAAAGAAAGCAAGATGCTGCAGCTTTGCTTACGCGTTACTTTCTCTCCCAACGTTTCTTGTCTAAATTTCCAGTAGGGGAATGGTCAATCAGGTTTTCAAAACCGAGATTTAAATTTGTTGGGCGTTTTTGAATAGCAAAGACTATCGTCTATTTTTTTTTAAATACCTTCTCCTGGTTTTCCGAAAAAAAATGTGTGACATTTTAGCAAGTAGAGGAAGAGATTTTTTTAATTGAATTTATTTTCTTAGTTCAGCGTAAAATTTGTAAATTTGACGGTTATCACAAGTCTCGAATGCCGGAAAACCTGATCGAACTGAACTTTACTCTAAAAAGCTAGATTCGGTTACGAAATTCGTAATCTGTTTTGCCTAGATTCATTCATTTTAAAAAATTTGATTATCTATGTTTGCCACGATGAGATTTTCTAAGTCTTACCAAACGTAATCTGCATCGTCAAGAGGTTCGAGGAAAAATACAGTTGCATAATCTTTCAATTGCGGCTAAAGCAATTTATAAAGCTCTAAAATAACTATGAAAAATACTAAAATTTATTGACAAACGAGTCGATTTGAAGCGGGTTACCTTCAAAAATTATTTGTCCAGAAAGGGTTAGTCAAGTGATATTCAAAATGTTAATATTTTTAAGAAATTTATTGATTGTGATATATTTTTTCTTTTAAAATTCATTCAGAAAAAAGTAAAAAAAACTAATTATTTTGGGGTTTGCTTTGCCTACTAATTTTATTTGATTTGTTGATTGTTGAAAGAGTATTTAGTATAGTTATACTTACGATATATATGTTTCATAAATTCGCTATTATTTATTAATAGATCCATTGCAAATTGTTTAAGCATCCTTGTCATTAATTCCAGCACTTCATCAATGGTTATCTTCCACAAAAACTCCAGCTCATAACAAATGTCTTCTATATACTGTATAATACTTTTCATTGTACTTTTCAGTTAGGAAATTGTTGATAAAAGGTTTGGCTTCAGACAAATGTTATTCTTGATGATATGGAGGCGATTGACGAATGAAATTGTAAGTCACACGCACTTGTTGATATAAAAGATGCACAACTCTATAACGTGAGTCTTTAATTTCCATCTTAATGACGTGCTAAAGTTTTATTTTTTGAATTTTTTAGAAAAGCAATCGACTAAATATGTGTCCTAACTGACATTTTTATATTTTTATTGAACCATACAATAAATTTTCATCGGACATCTGTAAAAATGTTGTCTTAAACGTAGAAATTCAGTACTTGGTCAGTGTTTGGTGTTTCATGACCTTCGTGATTCTAAAATTTGATAACTAGCAATTTCTGCAATAATAAGTTTTAAGGAATATGCTTGCAAAAAGAAATGATGGTAGGTATATTTGAGCAAATAATGCAATTCTGCTTTTTTGAGGTAAACATATTGCAGGGTTGCTTCAACTCCTGTATTGAACCTTATCGTTAAAAGGTAAGAAATGTTAACATGTTTTAATTTTTATTGTGAATTTAAACTGGAACATATTTTTCTTTTTCTAAACACTAGGAGCTTTGTCAATTGAGAAAATGATTGTTCAATCACATTGCAGGTGAGTAATTTCTCGTTGTCTTTATGATGCCGAGTTTAGGCTATTGCAGCCGACTGCGACTTAAACTCGGCATAAGGTTCGGAGAGCAGTCGGTCAACATTTAGGCATTGTTAAAGTTACAAATTCTCTTTCTAGATACGAGTCTGGGTTGAAATGAGACGTGATCTTCATGCCATGGTAAGTTTTCTTCACTATTTTTTCAAGATCAAACAAAACCTTTACAATTTGGAGGATATTTATCAACCGTCGTGATTTTCAGTCCTTGTTTGCACAATAACCAGACTTTGAGTTCTGAAAAAAAAGTTGACATTCGATCCATCAAAAATAAAAAAAAAAATTGTTCTGTGCTCTTCTGTATCGTAAATATATTATTTAAACAACTGACCTTTCTTTACCATCACTTGGTTCCAAATACTTCATTTCGACAACCGTTCGCTTTACCATCCAGTTAGTGTTTAAGAAAATGTATTCGCAAAGCAGCGTTGCCTAATTAGGAGATGGGCGCAATTAATTTCATTTGTAATACGGCAGTGAAGTTTTAGCTTGTTTATAAATCATACTCACGATTGAGAACAATCCCGCTCCTGCTCCTAGTCTGTATAAAAGTTGAATCGCGTCGAACATGCCCGCTTTTCCATCGACGCTAAATATGAAGTGAATACACGATACTCGGATTGCTGTTCTTTGAGTGGCAGGATCCCCGCTTTCTCTGTCACTGTTAAGATAACAATCCAATTCAATACAAGTTGTGTTTTTTGATAAAAGCTAGTATTTCAACACTTATCTAGCATTCTACTTGCGTTGATGAAATTATTATAGTTTTCAATTTTAAATGGCTCGATGGTGAATTTTTCAACATTTCTTGTACCGCACTTACTCTATATACCACGTCTTTCGACCGACGCCCGAACGTGCTTCATCTACTCTTTTAAATACGTATCTGCTCGAACAACTTTTCGTCTTGTCTCTCGTGTCAAAGTCACAGTCCCACATGATGGTGCAGGATATTACGCCGCCCTAAAAAAGTAATGCTTCGCATCAAATATTACCAATAATGCAAATTTGTGTGCACTTTAGTTTTTCGCGACGTTGAAACCTATCAGTCTTTTGCGTAGTTTGTTGGCAAAAAGTTAGTTTTTCATAACATCTTTCAATAACATTACCACAATAAAATTCTTACCGATTGCATTAGATCTCTGGCAGAAACATTGCTCATTCTTTCAGCGACGTCTTTGAGAATATCTGTAAAGCTAAAGATCGGGCAATCCGATGCGATAGAATCGTAGTCCAAGCTCTTCCAACAAGGAATTCCTGTGGCATTGAAATTAGATCTGGGAATTAGTAAAAAAGTGTATTGCAAAACGTTAATTGACTTCCACTTGATGTTACTTCTAAAGGGATTTTCTGAAATGTTCTGAATCTTATTATTAACGCAGAAAAGTAGCAATTCCATCATATTTCTTGAGCTATATCACTTACCTGGTTTCTCCAAATGCTGGAAAAAACACTGGATTCTTTATGATAACTGTAACATTTTCAATGGCAGTCCACAACTTTTCCCTAGTAGAAGAGATTATTTTGCAGATTAGTCGTATCGTAAACGTTATGGCCTGTTTGATGACTCACCTAAGAAACTTATAATTTAGTGTTTGGTTTTCATTTTTGGCAAGGCTTGCAAACCGTTTTGGGCTGGTTAAATCAAAAGCACAAAGAAAATTAGGATGTATAACACTTTAAGATGGTCTTGTTTAAAACTAAGGTTAGTAATCAGAACTTGCATCTCAAAGAAACGTGGTGCATGTTGAGTTCTGGTTGTGTAATTTAAATCAATTGTAAAGTTCTGGAACGTGTAGTCGAATGTAAATGGTTCGAGAGTTACGTTGTCGTAAACGGCCCCATATGGTTCTTCTTGGTAGTGACTTTCATTAACTGGGTTCTCGTTCCAGCCATTATAATAATTTGTATAATTATAATCATTACTCCAAACTGGCATATCGAAATCTGTAGACTCTGGGTTTTCTTCCGTTTGTGCCACGATGCTCGATGCATCGACAACCGGCATATCCTTGCTGATCACAGGGCACCAGGCGTACACTTCACAGACATGGTCTTTAGTAACTATTGCTGGGACACAATTGCCAGTCATTCTACCTGTAACATAAATTTGTTGAATTTCTTTTTTGTAGTTAAAACATCTAAGTTCACTTTTTTACAAAAACATGATTAAGAAATTTGTGCTTACCATTGCCTAAAGGTAACATCTTGTTTTTTTTACACGTGTTGTGGTTAGGGTCACATTTGGCATGTGGAACATTTGGGTCCTGTATTTTCGGATTGAAAACCATCATTATGGAAACTTCAAAATATGAATATTTTGCATGCATGAAGAAAAATAACATATTTAGCAAATTTTTACCTCGGGACATGTTGTTTGTCTCTGTATCATTACTTCAATATCAAGGGGAACCAAGATTTGCATCCCACCCTGAAAATAAATCCAAAATTTATTCTCATTGCTCTTGCATATTTGGAAACTGATCCTTTACTCACGTGAAAATAAGCCATTGTTTGGCCGGGATTGTAAGGTTCGGTTTCGAAGCGACAATATTGCAGAAAACTTTCATCGTACATCATTTTGCTGAACTCGCTATTTAATTCACCCCTGACTCTGGTTTGAATCACGCTCGTTATGGCATCACTTGTTAATTGGTAGCCCTTTAGGTATGCGATTGAATACCTACGAGATTGTCAAACAAAAAGACCATGCAAAGGTTTATCAACCGAGGACATCCTTGCAATTCAATGGTTTTTCAACCATTTTTCACCATTTTCAACCATTTTTAACTCACAGAAAAATGAAGGCTAAAGTTGCAATCTGGATTATTCTGTGGATGATCCCAACACGTTTTGCTTTAGTTCGAAGGATTACGGGAGTCTCGTAATCGAAGAAATCCACAATAAAGTCTTTTATGCAGGCCATGTTGCTGATGAATATGCCAACATCAAAATGAAGTCGCAGGTTTTGGGGAAATTAGAAAAAACAAGTACGAGCAATTAGTTAAATTAATGCCCGTGTATGAGGAAGCCATTATCATTAACTGAGAGCTATAATGGGATGCCATTAGGGTCGGTATAGCTGGTCATTTATTTTTGATAGTATATTAACCCCTTTATTGTCTTTTGGACGCTTTGGTACTTTGGTATGGGGTCGCAGAATGTACATGTATAACAATATGTTATACAATCTGATGTTGTTTGCATAAAACGTGTGGGGCACGGTCCCTTGTCTCATGAGCTTAATAGAAAATTGTACATGCATTCCAGCAATGTAATGCTTTTACAACGAATTAGTTTTGTTTGTTTATTGATGGTTTTTAATGATATTAATGGCCATCTGGGACATGCAATGCATGGGGGTTATGCGACAAAATGGTCAAGTTATCGAATTTTTTATTCCACATTCAAGTTGTGGAATCAAATTAAATATATTTAGTGAATTCACAAGTTTTTGGTGGTGCTGTCAATGCAGAACTTTACCTTTTAATCATTTACTTCCATTACGAATACACGGCATGCAGCGTATGCATAAAGTTGGCACGCATATTGACAAAAGTTAAGTTTTCATTATGATACACCATAAATTTTGCACAAAGTTATGTCTGCATTTTCTGGAACATGTTGGAGAGAGTCTCGAGTTAAACCTTCCGAAAACATTAATTAATTCTCCCCGTCGCAACACTATCAATTAAGCGAATTTATTTACACTGACTGTGTCAATAGCTATGCCAAATGTGCCTTGGTAAAGTAGTATATCGTGCACATGGAGTTCACATAAAATCGCATTTGGATATATTAAAGGTTAACCTTCATTAAATGATATGCAAACAGAAGTTGACACGCAGTACTAACACCGTGCTCGTAATTCTGCGGCATTCTTAATTAATGTGGTGAAAACCTGGTGATTTATATTTCTCAATGCTAATTGCGCTGAATTTCGGGGATGAATTGAAGGCATCGTGCATTTTCAAATACTTTAGGTAAATATGTACTCGCCAGGCGTCTGCCATTAATTTTCCATGTTATATACATCTCTAGGGAATTTTTGCACATTTTGTCAATGCAAATTACGAGTTCTGGTGCTCACATTTGGGATACGTATCGGAAGAGAATTAGAAACTTTTTAATTGTTCACAGTTTTCAGCTTTTATTGACTGCCGCTTGATTATACCAAAATGCAAAGGGATTTGCATTACGAATGGAAAATTGATGTATGCGGCTTAAAATGGCTTACTTTTTAAGTAAGAAAAATGTTATTTGGTCTAAAACAATGTCTACAAGGTGTGGTTTTTGTGGGAGAAAAAAAAGCTAGTACTTAGCCGGATAAATGTGATTGATTGCAGTAGCGGAATAGTTAAGCTGAATATTAATGCCTTAATTTTTAAAGGAAATTTGAAGAGAACAGAGACCAATTAGCTTTCGAATAACTCGTATAAAATTATTTTTTTTCCCCGGAAACTACATTCGGGGAATTATCATTTGTGCCGGAAAACATTTTATTGAGTTACTCTTTTTTTGCTTTCTTATGTATGCAAACCATAAATCATGCATTATTCTAGCGTTGTTTTTTTTTTCTCCTGTTTTTATACGCAAAGTTATTGATTTAGCGCTTAAAAGCTTATATGCACATGATAGCATTAAGTAATAAGAATAACACCTTGAAAATTATCGAAAAAATGCAAATTAAGTTCAGCATTTGTTTGCGTTTACATGTTATTAATGAAAAATGATGAAATTTGGAGCAAATTTCCGAACTACTAATTTCTGCGCTATTTTCAAAACAGCATGATGTCCATGTAATTTTTCGTCTAGTTATGTTAATGTCTTAGGGTAAAAACATAGTGCTGTCAGCGATTAATGAATCGCTTCATTCTAGAATGATTCCTAAAGACATACTAGCGATTCGCGATGCACCCGCACATAGTATAGCCACGCATCAAAGAATAGAGCATCACATGATTCTAGCATGATCCAGGACACAAACGTGTTTGCTTTTCTAGAATCATTCCTGATTTTTAATGAGTTCTGAATGGTATCGAAAACAAGATGTTCGATTGCAATCATTGATAATAATAGAATCATCCCAAATTCATTCTAGAATGAAGCGATTCTTTAATCGCTGATAACACTATGTTTTTGCCCTTAGGGTAAGAACTGCATATAGCATAGGAGAATAAGCATAGGAATGAGTTCCTGAAACTAGCGTTTCGATTTGGAAATCGGAAATTACCACCATCGTGTATCCACGATATTTCAGGAATTCATTACTATGCTTATTCTCCCATCCCCTACGCTGTTCTTCTTACTCTTACAGAGCAAATTCGAGAATCTTTCTTTAAATTAATAAATATTATAATAATTAAAAAATATGAAATAAAATTATTTCTATTGAACTGGCAGATCAATTTAAAATAGTAAAAATTAGCATTTTGATGCTTTTAGAGCCTAAACTTTCTCGTTTCCATAAGCACCTTACTTTTATTTATGGAATTTACATTTTTTATTTACAGAATTGGCTGTATGATTTCAAACAAAAGTTTTGCATTATCCGCAATACTTCCATCGATGTTGATGTTCTGCTTGAGGCTCTAAAAACTTCCTTTTCTATTTTGAGTGCATCGCTGAAATCCGTTTAAACTTCATTAATTCCAACTCTTGCTAATTTGGAATAAGATGTTTGAGTGGCACGCGGGTCATCGAAGCATCATTAGGAAATCGAGGTACGTTGGTGGAGGTTTGGTCCAGCATGCCCCGAGAGAGCATTAGCTTGTTTTTAAACATGAACACGCGTAATGGATTGCTACATATTCCAGAAGCAGCAGCAGCAGCATACAAATGGAATTGATATATGCAATTTTGTAGGAAATAAGCGCGCCCGTCAGTGTACATGGTTGGAGGGCAAGCATTAATCTAGGTGCATTAATGTAAAAGCACTAAAGCACCTACTAAAGTACACTTTGCAGTTCTCGGGCCATTAGAACCCAGCGACGGTTGGTGTCAACCTCCGTGGCTCTTGCGAAGATGCTAATGTTGGTACGTGGTCGACATGCATATGGCCCAGGGAGTGGAGATAGCAAGGAATTTTCTAGGCCTACTTTTGAAATTCCCAGGGAACTGAAAGTTAATACGTTGCGAGGGGTTTGGAGTGACGCAAGATTTGTGGACTGATTCAATATTAGTTTTGGACATTTTTCACGCTGGTGGAACAGCCGAAGCTATGAAAATGGCCTTGCGGGAATACTCTTAATGCTTTTTCTTGCTGTAAATTGCAATGTCATCGATGCATGTTTGATATCTATGTCTATGGTTGTAGTTGGCAGCAAATTGAAATTGAAATTAGAAGTTCCAAATTAAGTAGGTTACAATTTATGCGACTGGAAAAGATGAAAATGTGTGCCAAATGTTGAAAACGCTGGTAGATATTGGAAACATTATGCTGCCCCTTAAAAGTAAGCAATCTCTACGAACACGCGAGCATGTATGGTTTGCCGAACTACGGTTATTATTTAAATATAAAAGCATAGATTTTAGATTTCATTTCATTTGTCAAGTCGTTATCTTTTAATATTTTTTTTAAAAAATGCATGTCTAATTAGGGTTTTTATTAACCTCGGGTCAACGTAATTTAATTTGTTAGGGGGTTATATTTAATATTTTTTTTAAATATGTAAGGCTTATGTCAGATGGGGTTTGTCTGGTTGTGCGCAGTTTGCTCACGTAAATCCCTAATATTTAAATAAAAATTAATGTTTTTTTAAGGACGTCTGGAAGTATCTAATCTCCCCTTCCCATTCGGCCATGACCGAAATCTTTAACCCCCATGACCGGACGTCCTATGTCCTCTGAGTTTATTAGGCATATCGTCATATTTTTTAGTCACTACTTTATTAAATTTGTTTATTTCTTATTTTGCACGTTTTACCGCCTCAAGAATCGCGTTTTACATTTCTTACCTTCTTTTTTTCAATTTTCTATTTCAAAAAATGTTTTAAATAAATATTATATTTAAATTGGTTTCGTGTACAAAAATTCGAAAAAAATCTTGGTTTGTAAATTATAGGTTTCTTCCGAGTGTAAATTCCTGCTGAGGTTTTTATTTTCAGATATCTACCTCACCGATACAAACATGTAACTATTTCTGAAGTGCATTTTCAGATTAATGCCTCACCCTATATACGAGCAGAAAAAAAAAGTCGAACATTTCGACTTAACTTTCAACGTGCTTCAATTAATCCCCGTAAACTTAAGTCATCGAAGATTT
The DNA here is from genome assembly GCA_034698905.1 of Xestoiulus laeticollis. Lineage (NCBI taxonomy): Eukaryota > Metazoa > Arthropoda > Diplopoda > Julida > Julidae > Xestoiulus > Xestoiulus laeticollis. The sequence continues at coordinate 14,357 of JAQGCC010000192.1, read as the reverse complement.
TCTTTTTTGAAGCTATGAGCAAACAGTGATTTGAAACAGTGGCTTCATTAGGCGGACTTTGATCGCGGTTTGTTGGATAAAATAATTAATCAAGGGATTACCAGACGAGCGTACGTATAGCCTCATTTGCACAAATTATACAAAAGTGCGCTATCGCTAAAAAAAAAAGGAGTTGCTTCTGGAAAGTAAGCTTCTTAAGTTGTTCCAAGGTTCAGACGATGCTGGATGAAAAATCAGCATTTTGCACAAAAAAAATATATCTTGAGATTCGTTGACTGTCGTCATCTAAATAAGCAGAAATGGGCGTTTATTAGGGTGCATTTTCAACTGTGAAACATTTTAATTAGATAAATGGTATTTGGAAAAGCAGACTAGAAGATTGGAAATGAAATGTACTATTCCCTGATGCGTGTTATCATCACATGATTAACACCTGCATGTGCCTATAGTGCCTATTGCGAATTGGCATGCAAATACGTGATTTTCATGCATACATCATGCTGCTAGTCTATGTTTAATATCCTGTACATTTAATTTGAAAAGCTGAAAAAAACGTGTTCTGAATAACATTTTATCTTGTTTTACTTTGGGAAGTTGTTCCATGATTTTCTGTAAAATAAATTGTCTGGAGTCGTTGTAATAATTTTGTCTTTATCATTTGCAAATGATGTTTATGCATGTTTAAATTTCATACTAATATATTGTGCAATTTTTTTTAGAAATTCGTCTTAAAGAAATTAAAGCTAGGCGTATACTGCTGTGGAGATAAAGGTGCACCTTCTCACATGAGCAATTCTTATTTTTTGAGTGGATTCGGTTTCTTAACGATCATTATTTGGCGGAAAATATCCCCAGAACTATAATATTACCAATTACAGGCATATAAAACGAAATATCGGGTTTCGATTTGGAAATGTGAAAATCATTAGTTACACTAGCTCTGCTTCAGAATAGCAATTATTAACCCAAGTATACGCCTCATTAAAGCTTGCTTGTTATAAAAAAAATATACCAATAATTAACTGCTTGTATTTCCATTGCGTTAAAATTCCATCTTTAATGTTTCGCTCTGATTTTACTGGTTTGTGTTTTGTGAACTTACTTGTAATATATTTAATAATTACACATGCATGAAAATTGGAAGTATGAATGAATTTTATTTTGTAATTCTCACTTACAGCCTGTAAAAATAGAATGAGATATAAAGAAAAGTTCAATTTAAGTATTACATTTGCTATTTTGTCTATTTTCAAAATATGTAAGAAAATTCCAGGATTTTAAAAGAAAATTGTGAATTTTAAGCATGCACTTGACTCGTTAATTCAAATTTGCCGCTAAAACATTTCCACTAGAGGCTACGGCGCTTCTCGATGAGGCTCATCCATAAATTATGTCATTTATATCAAAACGTTTTTCTGCTAATATCTCGCGTTTTTCTTTCTCAAATATGGCGATTTTTCTTTTTTTCCATTCGTAATAATGTCTACTTTCATATGCAACAAGAAAAAACCGCAATTTTAAAAGTCGATTTTCCACCGATTTTAAAAAAAAAGCAAAGGCTATAACCTTGACTTTTTTTTGACGAAAAACAAAAATGTTCTTCAAATCTCGCGTTTTTTGGCTTAAATCACGCGTAATCACGTACCTTATTTCCTCCACTGGAAAAAACCGCGATTTTCTAAGCTAATTTTTTAAAAAATTAATTTTAAGTGAAGAATTTATGGGGGAAATTCATAATGTCTGTCAGGTGTTATTTGCTGCATAAATGTGTTATATCTCCATTATTTGATGCTAGATTTTCGTAGTTTTTTCGGTTAAATACTCAGAATAGTGTCTAGTTTCAGAATATGCAATAAAATTTTGAGTATTTAACGCTTCATAAATGCAATTAAATACGGAGAAATTGAACAGGGCATTCGTGGAGGCCTTATTTGGGAAATGTACAACATTGAATCATGTTTTCAGTGATTTACAGCATGCACAAGATAAAAAATACAAAACATAGCCTCATTTTATTATTTGGTCTGAAGGAATTTAATTAACTCTACAGCTTTAGGTGGAGTAAGAAACCACGAATAAGTTCTCCCTGATCATTCTCTTCCAAACTGAGAATTTGCTCTGAAAATTTGGAAATTGCTTGCTATAAATGTTTTCTCCGTCACAATGAATTTATTTCACATGTACATGTACAATATAGATTAAATGAGAAGCATAAAATTAGCCAACTTCTTGATTTACGTCAATATATAGCGTCGTTGCAGACAGTCGAAAATCATGCTTTTTAAATATTTGAAATTGAATAAGTTACAATGTATATATTTTTCGCAATAACCTTCAAATAACTACCCAAAGTGCATCTAATTGAATTACAGGGTGGCTGAAAATAAAGGAATCGTCCCCCAAATTTCTTGAGTGCCCCTGTGATATAGGAAATAAAAGTGCTGTTCAAGATGTTATTCGAAGTAAAGATTTTCATCACTTGCCCGTACCAACTGGACAATAAACAACAAATTGAAATCCGTGTGCCTTGTGTATTCCCTTTCGTGTAATTTCATGTCGATCGTGACATAAAATGGCCCATTTTGGAAAAACTAACCAACCAACGAGGATGAGTCAAGGACCACCTTGAAACTAAACAATAAATGGTGTTGTTTCAGGGTTATTCCAAGAATTTCAAATAAAAATCGTTAAAAGGGGAAACATGAAACAGACCTTTTCCAGAAACTTGTCTCTTGTTATGTCTTTTTCATTCCCCACGAAACGGATTCGCTAACCAAGGTTTGAAAATCTTTCAATAAATTCTGTAATGTTATTTTCTTACAAATTCTTGGAAATGTCAAATAAAATTCACTTACCTACGATAAAAAATACATTGCTTTCAAAAGATTGCTTGAAAAATGCCGCCATTTCTAAAAAAAATTATTTTCTGTTGGAAAGTTACTCTATGGTACTTTGTGAGGACTTTTATTCAAATTATATTTCTTGATTAAGTTTCTGAACAATAAATTGACATTTTCAAGACTTTATTACGCTTATTTTTTTAATTCGCGTGCCAACATAAACAATTAATATTGTTTCATTTGCCATTCTTGGAGAATGGCTGATTAAAGATGAATTTAAAGATCATGTCAAAAGCCACTCTTGGCTGGTCATAAGGTACAATATGTCCAGCATTCCTGATCATTACATCCAAAAAGTTGTTTGACTTCCTGACATATCCAGCAATTTCAATATCATCAGGTTGTACCTTCCAGATGATTCTCTGTTGAGTCTGGAAGTCATCAGCATGGATCCAGTTGAAGTTGTTGATCAAATTGATCGATGTTGGATAAGGTACAATAACGTCAACTTGTCCACTGTACAGCATGACTTTGTAGTTGTTGTTCAGCAAGGTTTCCACCCACGTTTTGGTCGATTTGGTTATGTCTCCCAATAGATGATCCTGACTTTTGGCCCCACTGTTGTACGTTAGATTTCCCACGTGGATGGACTTGCGAACCTCTGGAAGGTTGACATAGACTCCATAGTAGTCTTGGTCAATGGGTGAGAATGTGAGCAAATAGTTGTAGGTGTCGTAGAGTCCCGTGAAATTCCTGTAGTAGGAGGTTGTAGTAACAAATCCTCCATTGACCATGATGTCAAAGTTGTACAAAGCATCCATGTATTGCTCCTGATCGATGTTTACTATCATTTCGTTCTGTTGTTCGACATATCTGGCCAATTGTTCATCATCGATTAAACCCACATTGTGGAAGTAATCTCCGTAATTGTACTGGTATTTAGCATCGATAAGAGCGTCTCCTATTGCTATTCCATGCAGGTTAATCTTAAGTTCTGCACCAGGATTTTCGGAAAAAATAGTGTACGCAATTGCAGGAACGTATTTGCCTATAAGGAACACAAAATTGTTGTATTGATACGACGAATAATATTGATATAAAATAAACAAGGCTACAAGGACTAGAGTTTTAGAGGTCATGAGCTATTGGCACATTGTAGAGACCAAAGTGGGTAACATTTTGGGAAGGAACCTCCAAAAATACACAAGAACAAACTGATCAATACACTAAGATGGAAGTATGAGATTATGAAGGGTAAGAGAAATTAGGAAGCAGGAATTAGGATGAGGAAGGAAGAGAGGAAGTATTGATAAATACAAGTACATGTAGCTCATAAATGATTTGGTAATGGGAGAATGGCTAGTGTAAAATGGGTGGAAACAGGAAAAAAAAAGGGAAATGGAGAAAAGAAGGAAGAGAAAATGAAGAAAAGAAGGAAGAGAAAATGAAGAGAAAATGAAGAAAAGAAGGAAGAGAAAAAATAGAAGAATAGAGTTGAAAAAATATTTAGGATAAAAAAAAATGAGGATGAAGGAAGAAAAAAGGAATTGTAAAGATATGGAGGAGGAGAATGAAACATAAAGGGATTTAAAGAGGATTCCGACACGTGGAATTAGGGACGTCTAGTAAAGTGTCTAGAATAAGATGAAAAAAAAATCTAGGAATTACTGACATTGAACAAAATAAAGACGATGGTTAAACACAATGGAATAACTGTGTCGAAACAAATGCAGAATAAGATCAGCTATTTCTTTGTAATAGGGTATTCCTAGCTAAGTAAATGCCAGATAAAAGATCATGAGGCTTTTGAAAAATGAAATCTGTTCACTGAAGAAAAAAAAAGTACTGTAGTGAATTTGATGCATCGGCATTTTGATACGAGAGTGAAAAGTAATACCCAATTATTTGGTATCTGGAGAGCCATAAATGAAATGTGATAATTATGGGGGGGCAAACAACAGCTGCATAACTAACCTCCGTAAGATTCTCCAGTAGCATAAAAATCAAGAGGTTGCAATTCGGGAAACAGAGTGAAAAACTGCAGCAAAGCTTGGTACAAGTCATTTCCAACAGCTGTTTCATCATTCGGGTAGCCATCCTCTGAATCGGTGAAGCTGTAACCTGAAGAAATTAAGAAAGATGTCAATTTATTTAACAGTGGTGGTTCTGGCTGTTATGAAAGAGGGTTTGGCGTTCAAGCACCAATTTGAGCAAAAAAACATTTTGATCACGTACCAGTGCCAACTGGATTATCAATAAAAATTAAATGGAAATACTCGTTCCAAGTATACTCCCTCTCGTGTAATGTGAAATCACTGGTGATGTAAAATGGGCCATTTTCAACAAATAGACCAAATAACGAGGAGGAGCCAGGGCCACCTTGGAGCCAAAGTACAACTGGGGCTGTTGCAGGATTATTCTATAAAAAAAATTTGTTACAACCCATGACATTTTTAATATAAGAAAAAATGTTTGGGTATACATGTAAGGAATTTAGCTAGGATGGAAAGATGTGGAAGACTGTTTCTTTTATTGTGAGTGTTTGGCTGATTGAAGTGTTGACCTTGTTGGACAGAATAAAAACAAGCAAACACTTACCAGAGCCGGAAAATACCAGAAAAACAAGTTGGAATTATATTGTTGGTTTACTGTAAAATAACCCGAGTAGCTTTCGATGTCAGTGCCTTCCAAGAATCCCACTCTGCTCAAGTTCCTGGCTTCATCCACTTGACCAGCATCAAGAAGTGGTGTCAAAAACAATGGTTCACCGACATCTGCATTGGGCATTGCATTTTTATCATGTTGAAAGCTTGGTTGAAAAGCCAGTGAGGCGTTCAAAAAAACACTAACTAAAAGCATAAACAGCGTGAAACGGGCCATTTTTCAAGAAATGCGAATAAGGTACCTTTTCAAAAGTTTTTTATTTGAAAAAAGTCTGTATCCTGATTTACACTGATATGAAGATACCAGACAAGATGATATAATTATTATCAGATTAAGGAACTGATATGATTACATTCACGTGCTTAACTAGGCCGACATACAAGTTTTAAAATGATCTTTGGGCTTAATATTAAATTTTCATTTTCAGATAATTCTGTGACCTCAGTATTGGGTGTCTCACAACAACGCAGTATATGAAATCAGATACTCTTTAAATAGATGTATGATAAGAAAAATAAACCGAACTTTGAAATTGATCGACAGGTAAGAAGGTAAAAACAATAGAACATTAGCAGATTTAAAATTGAATTAGAAATCAACCTGTCTATATTGCTTATAAATAGTGCAAAAAGAAACTACGTGTATACTTGCATTTTTTCGTATGCAAAGAAATGTTAGGTATACAATTTGACTTGCATAATACATGGAATTGAATGGCTGTACATTTATAATGAAGAAAGCAATGGCATTTTCTGCCATAACGATAAGCTAGATATTTTGACAGGTGGCATGAAGCGATATTATGTGGTATCTTGCCTATATTACGTTGGCTCCAAAAGCTGTTTTTCATGTTTGAATAATATTTGGCATAAAAATGAAATCGATTTCATTTTCTACTATCTACGATGTTACATTTTCTGGTCTACATATTTATGTAGGCGAAATAAATTCTATTCACTATGAAACTGCAAATGTGAAATAAACTTGACAATTTGATATTTTGCATAAAGTTATATTTGAATATTCAAGAATATTATTCTATACGACTTTTCTGGTCTTTTAGTCAGACAGCTGGTATACGAGTGAATAATGCCGTTTTATAAACAACCGTAGATATAGTGGTAGAAATCTACATAGTAGCCGATACAATGTACGCGAATATGCGTGACATTTCATCATAAATTAAATTTAAAGAACATACGAAACCGTATTTTAAGCAAGACACAGCATATTACAATTACGTTCAATTTAAATACGAGCTCATAGGTAGCTCATACAGTTAATTAAAGAAGTTATGAGATGAAAATAGCATTTTTATACGATATAGCTTTTTTTACTGCAGTAGTCCAATAAAATTAAATTACGTTGTCTATTTTTTATTCTTTTATTTCTTCAAAAAAAGCAAAACTACTTCGTATTTTATGAACGTTTTTGGAGAATATGACATCCAACTGTGCTATTCTGCCACGTTTTATTCTCAAACCGGGATTTATACGATACGTTTTATTGCCAAACAAGTTTTATATATAACTAGAATTGGCAATTTCTCTGTCTAAAAATTGAAACATAAAATTTGCTTAACATTTATATTGCATCGCGAAACGAATAAAATGTCTTCAATAAAATGTATTATTTCAACAGAATATATTGACACAATTTAAAATGATAGTACGCAAATAATGAAATGAAATCAAAAAGCACATATTGCAATGAATGAAATACAGTTCAAGGAAAATGTCTAGCTATGAAAATAAATTAAGATTTTTATAAACTGAAATTAATTTATACAAAGTTGTGTATTTGTAACGAATGTTCCCTTCAGACTTATTTTATACTTGGTTCATCACAATGAGTATTAGTGCTTATGCCAATTTGCACCTGGTCTACAATTTTGCATATTCCTAATCTCCAATCCAATGCTATTTTAACTGTCATACCATTCATAAATTTTCTACACATAACTTTATAACAAATGGCAATTGTTCGATTGCTGTGGACATCATACTGAGCTTAGAAAAACTGGATGTCTGTATATGGTCGTCATCGACTTTCTTGGTTGGAGAGAAGAAAAAAAAAAACACATGGACACGTTCAAGCATCTTTCTATTTGACAGCCAAGGATGAGATATATATCACGGCACAAAAAATACTGAATTAAGGCTGCTTCATTGAATACAATATCACACTAATGGCGTAAAACGGGATGAGTTCAACATTTTCCTCTGACAATTTCGACAGGAGCTTGTCATATATTTTCAGATCAATTTCGGATATTGCACGTGACTGCTGCACGAATGACGGTTTTCCTATACGACAAAACGAGACTATTTTGATATTAATCTCGTCAGGCATTGGCACTGGCTTCCTATTCCAATAGAATATTCTATCTCTTGCACAAACTCAAAAGCGGGTCAATGAAACAAGGGCTTGTGCATAAACGACGTCTACTTTTTAGGGGTAGGTGTCTCACCACAAATTTAATCCCCCTTGTTCCATATCAGTATTCTTCAACTAAATTATTTTATAATGATACATACATGTATATAGAATACATAAATGAACATCCATGCCTAGTTGCTCCTCATCCAAATCATGTAGAAACACACAAAATCGTTGATATACCCTAATATGTCGTTAAATCCCAAAACAAACAGCACGATGCAAAGCTTTCAAAAGGAATTAATTTCCAAGCTCATATTTGCCTAATTGATTCTCCATAATCCCTTTCAAAGTACCAACATAGATCAAGGAGAAAGTCTTTGGGAGTCAATTTATCCTGCAGGGCCATCTCTAAGATAACAAAGGCAGCTATTATACGCCTTAAGATTTTGTAAATATTTTGCTTAGAGTGCTACACTGGCTAATAGAAATTAACGCTTATTAAGCAAAACTTAAATATTTCTCTCACGTACTATTAATCACATTTGGTACTTTGCTCTGTATTTAAGCTAATTTCAGAATAAACAAGCATTAATTGATACTGCTGCTTAAAATTTCAGATGACACTGCAGGGCTGCAAGGGACACTGCTAGCATAGCCAATGAGGTTATAATTCACTAAAGGGCTATATAGATGAAACCAGGTTAAAGCAACTTTGTCATTTTATATCAGCTATCATTTTTCTCTTCAGTTACCTTCCTAATTAATAAAAATATAGCATCTTTACATGTGGAGTGTAATTTCCAAATTCAAAGATTCAGTTGCAAATAGATGAATTAATTTAACCTAAACACAATGTCACGAACACGAATTGGGTGATTGAAAGGTACTTTCAGCCTAATTAGGTAACCTATTAGTATCAGGCGAAAAAAAAATTAATGAATTAAAGTAGACCTTTACATGCCCGTGTCAGTCACCTTTTATTATTAGACATCAACATAAATTTGCATGATTCCTTTGCTTTAATATAAAAAACACTGGCAATTACAGCACGGTGGAATTTGGCCAATTATGTGGCTCATTTGCAGCATTTCATCGCAATTTGGATTGTGTTTGCTGCCTTTATTGTTTTTATACTGCCAACGAAATTGCATTCCCTATGATAAACCTAGAAAAGAATACATTGATGGCCTAATCTAGCATTGCTACAAATGCAATTATGGGCACGTTGCCCCTTTTGCCAAAGAGAAATCGTGTTTGCTTTTACCAAAATTTCATCAGCTTTTGCTAATGCGGAGTTAAGCAGGCATCAACAACCTAATTACCGCTATGTGGCTTTATAGACCAGTCCATTTTGTCCAACGTTGAAGTTTATTAATAAGGGCCTCGTATAACGAACAAATCCACATCCATTCAAAACAGGGAATACAGTTCACTAAAATTAACCCACACGTGCTGCAAATTACGTTTGTATACATTTTCATTAATTTATCATCGATATTTTATACCATATTAGTCCGTGAACATTGCATTTCATGTCAAGTATTCCCAATCACATATCCAAAAAATTAACCTAATACATGTTAGGTATGCAATATTTTGTGTGATCAGTCCAATCCTAATTTGGAAACTTTTGCAGCAACATTGTATTAATTACGAGTCGTTCGACTGGATTCATAGGGCACATCCAATTGTAGCTTTGCATCGAAGCTATCATTACTAATGCAGTATAAAAGAATCAGAAAGCCCTTATATGTAAGAGCAGAATAGACGCATTTAATAACCATGATTTCCAACAAGCACTTTTACGTGGCCTTCCGCATTAGCCGCAATTCCATTCAGGTCTTGAATGGCCTCATTGTGTTTATGACCAATGCGAATATTGCATTAATTCGGAAAGTGTTGCAAAAGGCTAAATTCAAAGGTCCTTCCTCAATGTTTGACTACATTTCCACACCATGCGTTTAATGCAAAGGTGCAGCCTTTTCATTAGAGTCGATGTAGCAGAGGTCTATTACGCCCGGGCATGTATGCCCCTATAATCACCTCATTAACTTTCATGTGCTATATATAAATGAGCCCATTCTGTATGAAAGCCTATCGGTGTGACTTCTGATTCCATATTGTTTATGACAATGGACCGTTGACCCTCTTGTTGTTCATGCCTGAGCTTTTGTAAAGGCCTTGATTACGCTTAATTTATGAACCATAAAATGCTTTTCCATCAGCAGTCACTGGCCGTTAACCACAAAACTGCGTCTTTGCTGGGCTATTTTGTTCATTTTTCTGACTTTTATTTCTCGACGTTATGGCTGTGGTAGCGGCTAAAGTCTCTTATACTTTGCTCCTGTTTTCTTATACAAAAGGAGGACATTTGCAGAGAACATTTCCTTAAGTTCGATCCTGCGACCCGAAACACTATTGCAAATGCACCACCATTTTTTTTGGATCCGATGAATGTCCATTATTCCCTTTGCAATAACTTTAAAAAAGAGTAAGGTCCCTAATGATGTCCACTTCGTTTGAAAAGGTGGCAAATTACATAAACAAATCCAGGATACACTGGCCCCTACACATTGCAAGATATTCATTTTCTAAATGGTTCAGCGCACAATCACATTTTATTATACTTGAATACATTGTATCAAAAATCGTTCTGAAAAATTCATACGATGAAAACCCAAATCTTTAAAAAATAGTTTTACAAAAACACATTGCGCCCTTCAGACAAAATTTACTTTAATTCTTAATTTTATTACAAAGTGCATCTTGTAAAAATATAACATCGTCTTGCTTAAAAAAGGTAACAAATGGTCTTTTATAAAAAAGACGTATGTGAAAACAACTATATGCATAAAAACAACTTTTCTAATGGATTTGCGCAGCATTCACAGAGCATCTTACTCATCGCCAATTTGCTTTGCACCAGTGTCAGACTGTTTGTTTCATAAAACTTGACAGCTAGTCGATTTGCACATGGAAATGGATGAAATACCCCATTTATACATTGCAGTCTGTATACAAAACGCAATAAGAAACCTCCTCCATAGACTGTCCCTTCAAACAATTTCAAAAAAAAAGAGGACTCTGCAGGCGACGTGCATTTCAAAAACATCCATTTATTGCTTTTCCACAAGACTCTGTTGGCCAAAATTACATTTTCAAAATTGCTGAATAACTAAATTATGAATAGGTAAGAGTGGAGAGAACGTTATCGACGAACCGTGGACGTGTCCAATGCTCACATCCGTGCGTTCCACATATATAATTCATTGTGAGAAGTCAAGACTTGGACATGGAAGGATGTCATTGTATCCAGATTAAACGATGATGGGGACTTGATGAACAATAACAATATCTCCAACGGACATTGATGATATTACTCTTTCCAATGGACAAACTAAAACCATTTGTGGCTATTATATTGACCATTCGTGCTTTTCCGGTTGCATGCAATAGTTTTATTGATTGCGTTGCCTGCAACTGTTGATGCATAAATTAAACACGACTATTGATTGCAGCCTTTTAAAACGTCAACATTTACCCCTCAAATAACCGCAATTCAAAATTAAATTTAATCACGCAGATAAACATGCATCATCGCTCATTAATCAATGAGTATTTCATCACTTTTCAAACAAATGAATCCATCTGGTTTGCTGCATTGTCATTGGAGAGATAGAGGTGGCATATATGGATTAAAAAAATTGCAACTAATGTTTAATGAAATGTAATTAGTTTTACACAGTGTAATCAAATTGAAATGGAATATTAAATTTATACAAACAAAAGTAGCTATAAAATGCCCCCTGGACACGCTAATTCATTTAACCTTTTATTGTAGAATCAATACGCAACTTGTAAGCAAGATCATCAACATACTGGAGCTAGATTACATTCTATAAAAATGAAAATTGAAATGTTTAATGTTTCAAAACCTTGTCATGAAGCTAAATTAACTTTTGACAACTTTTCCACTGTTAATTTAAATGATTCCATCATCACCAGTGCAGCAATTTTTCTCTTCTACGACGTCGAGTATAATTCACCAGAGATTCGCATATTGTTTGTAAAAGTTTCAAAGGATTTGAATAGAGAAAACAGCCATCATATTTTCGAATGTGCATGCATGTATTTGCTTTTCCTTCCTGCCTACAGTTTATGACGTTGGTGGGGATGAATGTTACGTGGTGTATAAGTTGACCATTGAACATGCTAATGCATCAAGAGCTTTTATGTGTTCTAGCGTAATTCATCATGTCATCCCCATTGCGCTTAATGAGATTTTATGCTCGCCTGCACCTACACTGTATGCTCAGGAAGCAGATATGATGAAATTGACTGGACATTTCTGCAGTGACAGCTCTGTCGCATTGGCTATGTCGGCCTAGTGTGAATTCAGCTGGGACGCCAAATAATGCACTCCAATAAACCAACTAGGGCTTCGGTCATCATTGGCTAACATCCTGATTATTCCAAATCATGGCTAATTAACCATGCTTGAATTTGGTTTTACGTTTGGATCTGACATAATGCCTGAAGCGAACGCGCATTTCCATTTGGCAAATTGTAACTGTCATATGAGACACTAATGCAAACGAGACTCTGCAATGTCCAACTTTTTAAAAAAACGTGACATTTACATGAACTGCAACGTTGAAAAATTCCACCAATGTTTTATCTTGTTCATGCACTAATTGTTCACTGCTGTTCATATGAAACTTTGAAATGTTACACTAAACCAGCGTTCTTCATACTTCTGACCCTAGCACAATTATAATATGTATTTGTAGATACAAAATTTGTATATATACGTTGTTTATATTTTTAAAGTAATGCATGGAATATAATTTTTAATATGAATTTCAAGCAGAAATGGTGTTGAATATTTCATTACAGATGAGGTTTGTTTACACTATACAGTTTATTATACATATACATATAGGGCCATTATTTTGGTGCCTTCGATTCAAATATATACACTAATTTAACTGTTTGTTTACTGAAACTCCTGTTTAAATTCCTTTGCTTGATAAAACACTTGAATGATATATTGTTGTATATATTGTATTCAAGCAGTTGCTACTATTTGCAAGGATTTTATAAGTTTGTTTACTGAAACACATGTCAAGATGAACTGTAGAATTGCAAAGAGGCTTTAAATAATTTCACGATAATTTTTTTTGGATCACTGAAATGCGATTAGTAGTTCTTCCACATGTTTGCTTTGTATTCCAACAGATGCTACTGATTTTACAAGCATTTTAGAGTCATCAAACTGTAATGACTCATTAAATTCTAACGAAATGTTTAAGAGGACCAGAAAACAACCATTTCCTAAACTAATGCTGAAAAAAAAAAACAATTACATTCGTATTCGTATTAATGTCAAGCAAAAGGCATTGCTCTTGCACGAATTGACATCAGCTATTCCAGAACAGGTGGCCCCCATTGTGCTACTGCATATATTCCAAAGATAAACAGAGTTGCAGTACGTAACCCCTACATATATAACAAAAGCTGCACGTATCTTAACAATTTTCGGTCCAGCGAGCTTGCATATTAATCTGGCATTCTCGCGCATCTTTGATCCTATTATGCCTGAACATGAAAGGCTTAGTCGTTCCTTTCTTCTGTCAACCATAATTTGTCGAGTTGTATTTACTCAGAAGAACTCGAGAATTATTTTCGTTGCAGAAATTGCTTAAAGCAACAGTTCCACGGGCTGCAGCCTGTCTTATTTGTTTAACGTTATGCAAATGCTGAAGAGCATCTTCTTAATACAAAGCAATTTATTTGTGTTTGCAGCGGAATGGAAACCCTCCCGTATTGGTGATCATCGAATGCATTCAACTGGATGTTATGACCATGTTCTTCTACCGGAATAGCAATTTCTGGATTTGGATGTCGAATTTTCCCATTTGGGAACGAGGCAGTGTGCTTCGTTGCTCTTGTTTTTCCTCTTGTGTTTCTTTTCTTTTCTTTTTGCTGGATTGCAACCTGCAACATGCAATTCAACATGATGAGTATAAACGAAGAATGTGTTGAACGATACCAAATCATACGTGCAAATATCGTGTGAAGTGTTTACTTCGTATCTAAATGCAAATTAGGACATGCCAAAAATAAAACGTGAAATTTGTGATAGAATTTTAATGTCCCGTATCGAAAAAAACTAATACATGTATATGATGTCAATATACAATGGTCATGCAATGTCGCCAATACAATTTTAGCAATCTGTGATTAGACTCGCAATTCAATGCATTGAATATCTTAAGTTTGTTTACATAGCTTTTTTTTATAAAAATAAATGTTTTGATGTAATGACTTGTAATGTCTTGTACTGTCTTTTATTGTCTTGAAATATCTTGTATTGTCTTAAATGGTCTTGTAATGTCTTGTATTGTCTTGAAATATCTTGTATTGTCTTGAAATTGTCTTGTATAATCTTGAAATGTCTGATATTGTCTT
>JAQGCC010000191.1:0-49789 GCA_034698905.1 Xestoiulus laeticollis | reverse complement strand
AAATTTTAATTACACAAGTCGCTGACTTGGCTGAGAGCTTTCCCCATAGGAAACGGGGTGTTTAGTTTCCCCTTAATTGTTATAAATGTATTTGCATCTGAACACAGTTGTAGACACGTCGTAGGGAACGATTTATGTCAAACCATAAAAGGTTTCCGCGAAATTGTTATTAATATTGTTATTATTATCAACTAAAATATTTTTTCTGCATTCGGGTAAATAAATACCTTGCGGAGACGTAGAGCAGACAATTTCCGGTTTGGCCAACACAACATGTAAAACACTTCCGATTGATGCGGTTGACATGATCACGTGCAGCCACAAGTCACGTGCGTTCCATATAATGCACAGAATATTTTAAAAAGATTCCATTTTTGTTCATTCGCCTCGGTAAACGCTGATATTTTGGGTTGTTAAAAAGGTCAACTTTTTTTCGAAATTGTGGCCACTAATTATCGACTATATATACAAGAGCGGATCATTAATTTGGTAAGTAAACACAAATTTGTAAAAAAAGCATTAGCAAAATTTAAGGAAGGTCTGATTTAAGAAAAGGCAGCTTGCCATGGCTTGACGAGAAGAGAAAAGTAAACGTATAGACAAGATCGTAAACAAATAACGAGAACAATTTGCTTTTAAAAACAACCTGCCTCGCAATAGTTCAATATAAGGAAATTTTCTTTGTAAAGGACACGAGGGAATGCATTAACGAATTCCATTTTCGAATGAGAATGTATCATCAAATTCAATTTTTCATATACATGTATTTTCCTTTTTTTTTCACCCAAAAATGAAACTAATGCATTTTATTTCAGGGGTTGTCCATAAATGACGTCACGCGATTTTGGCAGATTTTTGCCCTCACATTTATGACGTCACATTTCTTAAACCCTTCCTCCCCCTCGTCACAAATGTGCGACCCCCCTCACCCCCTAGTGCGTGACGTCATTTATGGACGACCGCTCACTACAACTCTAGACAAGATTTTCAGTCGATGCAGTCAACTGCATGTTTTGCTACGGAGAAATTTTAAAACATACTTTTAAAAAAAACTACATGTTATAATACAAAAATAAAAATTGATAAAAATGCAGTATTTTTGTAGCTACTTGCATGATTAAATTACTTTTCATTTTTTTTTTTTTTTTGGAATACACAACGTGCGAGTACTTGCTGCCACCTAGTGGCGTATTTTAGTTTTTATTTTTTTAAAATTCCCTATACATGGGGAAATTATGAAATTTTGATAATGCAGTAGCTACAAAAATACTGCATTTTTATCAATTTTTATTTTCGTATTATAACAAGTAGTTTTTTTAAAAGTATGCTTTAAAATTTTCCCATAGCAAAACATGCAGTTCAGTTCCCCCTTAAGAATATAGGTGTTCCTATTATAATGGAACATCCTTGTTTGAGGCTAGCCAAACGCGCGTTTCCAGCCTAGTGTGGCCTGGGGCTAAATCGACCATTAAATTGCTTCTTTTTAGCAGCAATTGATGAGATTGAGGAGAAATTAATTTGGGATTAAGCGTTCCTTAAGAAGAAATTTAAAGTCATCAGAATATTTTTTTCCGGATAAGCCTCCAATGCCATGGATGTCCCATTCGACCGACCAAGGCTGCAAATCAAGCAGCTCCAAGCACTGCGGTCACAAGAAGAAAGAGCCCAGAGACATTCCTACCCGGTCAAGCGGTGCCACACCAATAACCGCGTCCAGTGGTGGTTCGCTCCACCCCCCTCGGACATACTCAGCAACGACAGCAGCCAAGAAGAAGTACGACCGCGGCGCCGCGAAGAGCGTCCTGTCCGTCGCCCAACACCGAAAACTGCCTCGCAGCAAAGGCCCGGTGGTGCTCCAGCATCACCTGGACGCGGTAACACTCGGATAGGCGTCCGGGGGCGACAGAGGGACCCTTCCGTCGAAAAAAAACCACAAAGACCGCTGCAGCCTTCCGCTGGCCTCCGGCAGCAAAATCCGCAAAAAGCCAGGCAGGGAGAATACGCAACCCCCACCAAAGGTTTTGTGCCTCCAAAAGGGCGCTTTCCGGAAGACCGTCTGCAAAAAGTCAGCGGTCATGACATCGATTGCCGCTGCAAGTGCTGTCAGTGGCAGAGGCGAGGACAGTGGGGAGCAGTTTGCGAGTCCAGCGAGGAGATCGCCGGCTGGCCCATCAAAGACCGACTTGAAGATGAAGCCAGTGAAGATGAGTCTGAAATCTCTTCGACGGTTTGGACCACACTCTTCCAGAGCCAGTTCGGGAGCAGACCGCCGATGTTCATCGACGATGACGAAAAAGACATCGACGACTGCATCTCCGTTGCATCCAACGCCAGCACCCTGAAGCAAGGGTCAGCGGACGACAGCGGCGACGAATGGAGGGGGGGCGATTCGGAAACGGACACCGACTGGGACTGGGATCTGAGCGCGGACACTAAAAAGCAGAAAACTGTCCAGGTTCCCTCAGCCGGGAAACCTGCCGGCGACTCTGCCTCTCTGGAGACGGGCGAGAAAAAAGCGGCTGTAACCGACAAACTACCCGACGAGCTACAGGGACAGACAGCGGAGAAGACCATTGACGAGAAGATGGTGTTTCGGGCGGTGGACGTCCCATCATCGTGGGCCAATGCGGACAGTCCAATGACAAAACTTTGCCTCCAGCCGCCAGCGGAGCATAGCCAAAGTTGGAACGATGTGTCCACTTGCCTGGGCCGCAGCAACGCGTTACTGAACGACTGCGGGATCGGACCGGATCCGTCGGATAGCGGGGAGCCGAAGGCATGGGGGAATCTCCAGGTGGCGAATTGCAGGGAAGAGATGTCCAGCGCCGATGAGAGTGAGGACGACCCTCCCTGGGTGATCCAGCACCTGCAGCCTGCGGAGAAGAAGTTGGGTCCAAGGGCCTCGCACTCGATGCCGGTGCTGGCACCGCCGCCGTCGCCGACGAAAGAACAGAAGCCGAAGAGAAGTGAAGTGGCGAAGGCTACGGATACGGTTGCCTGGAACTCTTCAGAAGCCAGCGGCGCATCTTCTGCCACGGGTATGATGGGCCGTCTCTACGAGGGACTGATCAACAAGAGTGTGCGCAAGATCACCAGCGACTTCGCCGTGGTGATCGGTGAGCGACTGTTTCCAGTCCACAAGTAAGAATACTCGTATAGTGAAATCTCTCTACAACGGACAGTCACGAGACCAACAGGATAGAAATTTTAAAAAAAAATAAAAAGAGGGCTCACGTTACTAATCTTAGCGCTTTTTTGTCTACATTCGGCTAATTTGATAGATACGGAGGTTTGAGAGGAGCTAATTTCCTGTTTGAAGGCCACAATATGTTTTGGAATTACATTTGGAGTTACATTTGGAATTAAAGCAAATTGACAAAGCACCATTACACCCGATTCCCACCGACGTTGATGTAGACCAACTGATGTGGATCAAGCAAAGCTTTTGCATGTTAATTCACAACGCCAAACTCAGTTAAACTGGTCACATGACTTAGTATACGGGGCGCCCTGTATAGGTCATGTGACCAGTTTAACTGAGTTCGGCGGTGTGAATTAACATGCAAAAGCTTTGCTTGATCAACATCAGTTGATCTACATCAACGTCGGTGTGAATCAGGTGTTACAACATGTGAATCAGGTGTTACAACATAATCATTGGTGTAAAAATACTGTATATCACTAGCTCAGACTGTCCACTAAACTTAACTTATCGTTGATAAGTTTCATAATGTGAGCCCTCCATATTGTATACATATAGGAATGCAAAACGATTAATTTGCTTTTTTGTTCAATACAATATGCTTCTATATAGGTAACCGTAACGAGCACTAGATAGAATAATTTTGTATAGCACACATAATAGTAATTGTTATAAGAAATTAATTAAATTTCGTGAAAAAATCGAAAACCGCTCTATGTGAAAACACCCAAAGTGTCCGCTTAGGAGAGGTAAATTTATATCTTGGTGACAAAAAATTGGTTGTCCGCGTCCGTTAGATGGGTGTCCGTTGTGAATGGGGTAAGAATACATTGTTTTCCTATACTTTGGGCAGGGGAATCCCAAAATTGTCCGTAAGGAGGGATTTCACTGTACTTATAAAGACCAGTTGTTCTACAGTGGCTTGAAGCTGTTGAAAGTTGCTCGTAAAAAGTTGTTGCGTCTTAGGTTTGTGCTGCACGCTCACAGCGGCTTCTTCCGGGAGGTTCTACAGCGTGAAGAGATGCAGTCGTCAATGCACTTCAAGTTGGACGGTGTGCGGGAGGACGTCTTCCAGAACCTTCACAACTTTATGTACCTAGGCAAGCTAAAGGTGACCCATGATGACTTCCTGGAGCTTCTGGCCGCGGCCAAGAGACTGCAAATGAAAGGTAAAGGATAGGAGCCAGGCCGGGAAGATATCCGGTTATTAAATGGCGCAAGCACCGCTCTGCTTCTACTCCTCTCCCAGATGTTCCAAACGTCCTGCTGGAGTTCCTTGAGGAATCCTTCGACCTAACGAACGCAATGGCCCTGCACGAGTTCTCCGAGGAGGCAGATTTCCATCCTCTGTTTGCAAAGACCCACCGCTTGCTGTTCTCCAACTTCAGCAGGATTGTGGGCGACTACTACTTTCAGAAGGTGCCAATCGATAAGCTGCTAACTATATTGAGCGATGATTACCTGGTGGTGCAGAGGTGAGCAAGTTTCTGTTGGACATCTAGAAAAAAATGCTAAAAGGGAGGTATCCCAGCCACTTTTAGGGATAAAAATATAGGAATTATAGCACAGGATGGCAAACACTTTTTCATATTCAATATTTAGGACTTTTTTAGGATTAAATTTTAGTACTATTTAAAAGTTAAAGGTAACTTTTTAAATGTACACTATTGCATTTTATTTTTAATTCGCATTTATGCCAAAATTAGGACAAAATTTACTGTGTTTTTAGCGCATCAGATTAGGAATTTGTAAAAATAAGAAGAATCTGGGTCCTTATTTAAACTTTGAAAAAGGGCTGCCATCTTTCTTACAGAGGGGTCTTCAAGGGCCAATTCTTAATCAGTTTTATACTTATTCAAGATACATGTACTATTCCAAGCATCATGCTTTTATCATAAAATGCACAATTATTTGCCTATCTGAATCACATATATTAGCAAGAGTTTTCTTGGACTGGGGTAACTTCAACTTTTGAAACATAATTTTTACAACAATTATTCAATTATGCAGAGTGCATTTAGGACATTTTTAGGAATATTTAGGACTTTCAGGACTTGTTTGTCACCCTGGTTATTACAATCCTGTACAAAAGTTAATGAAAATATAGGACAATATAGGACGACATCAAAAATATAGGAATTTATAGGAAATATAGGACGGTTGGGATGCCTGGCCCGTAGAGGAGGTGCAGGTCTGGACCCACTGTTGATTTCACGCCCTTTCCAATTCGTTTCAGCGAGGTGGAGGTGTACAGGGCGGCCCAGAGCTGGATGTTGTATGACTGGAAGAGCCGTAAGGAGC
This sequence comes from Xestoiulus laeticollis, assembly GCA_034698905.1. NCBI lineage: Eukaryota > Metazoa > Arthropoda > Diplopoda > Julida > Julidae > Xestoiulus > Xestoiulus laeticollis. The sequence continues at coordinate 44,286 of JAQGCC010000191.1, read as the reverse complement.
GTACGGAGGAGCTGATGCGTACGGTGCGCTTTGCCCTTGTTACGGACGAAATGCTGCTCGCCTGCCTAAGTGAGATGGAGCAGTGGAATCTTCTGGAGATGGGCAACATGAACAAATTGATGATGGACGCGCTCAAGTGAGTCCTTGATACTCGGTACATTGATGGCGATTGGAAATTGTCCTAACGCCCATCTTCTGTTTTCCTGCAGGTATAAGATGTACAAACGGCTCGGGCACAATTACAGCTCTAAAGGTCTGAACACCAAACCCCGCAACGGCCTACAGCTCGATTTGTCGGTAGAAGCTACGTCTTCGGGTGGCTGCTCTCAGTGGCAGCTAGCCACTCGGGACTCGCCCTTGATCCTGATCATTGGCGGTGCAGAGAAATGTAATTCTGCTCTGAAGTGAAACATTCCAGATTATGAATGCAATCCGTGTCAGAAATTTAATTAGCCCCATGCTTTCATGATACAGTCTCATTCACATAGTTGTTTTTCAGCATATGCCATGCATGCCTACAACCCGAGCAAGGAGAATTGGCAGAACATCGGTCTTGCCCCGAAACCATGGAGCCAGGCGGGCATTGTGGAGCTGAATGGAATGATCTACGTCTGCGGTACTCGGCATCTTTTTCTAGAAGCGGTCGCTTGAAAAACTCGTTTCTGATTGCTCAAAACATGCTTTTTCAGGCGGCCACGACCTGAGTCAGACAAGCCCGACTCCCGGCTACTGTGTCAGTGCTCAGACGTGGAGCTGCGATGTGGGAAGCGGGAAGTGGATCCAGCTGGCAGAGATGAAGGCAACGAGGGTAAATCATGCGGCTCTTGCGTGCAACGGCAAGATCTATGCCATCGGAGGCATGGACGCTAGTAACAGGTCAGTCATGTTTCATTTATTGTTGCCGGGTGAGTAGCGCAGCCTTTAACAGAGCAGTGTAGAATCTAGAAAGAGTATGGGTCATACTCTCAAACGAGAAACACTCTTCCAGGATCTTGAATTCGGTTGAATGTTATGACCCACTGACTGAGCAGTGGACACAGAAGCCCGACATGCCCGAGGGCTGCGTGGGCATGGCGTCCTGCATGTTCCAAAGCCTCTTGTGGATCTGCGGCGGGGTCATCAAATCGGCACAAGGTCCCCACAACCAAGGAGTCATCACCGATCTTGTACAGGTGTACAATCCGGAAAAAGACAAGTTTGTTTCTTCATTTTTTTGTACAAAAATCAAATGAGATCTGTCGTATGGAAAATACACTTAAGAGGGGTCGCATACCAGAATATGCCTTTTTTCAAAATTATTTTTTAAATTAATTTTGGAAACCGTTAGGAGCAAATGGAATGTACGAGGACCTAGCATAAATATTCTATTATTTATTTTAATTTTTTGTTTATGTATATGTATATTTTATTTCATGGAAATATGTCTGTAAAGTTTATAATTGTAGAGGGTCTGGCAAACTTTAAAGACATGTTTCCAGGAAATGGAATTACATACACATAAACAAAAAATTTAAACAAATAATGAATATTTATGCTTGGTCCGGGTACATTCCATTTGTTACTAATAGTTTTCAAAATTCAATAAAAAAATAATTTAGAAAAAAAGGCTTATTCTGGTATGCAACCCTCTTAATACTATCACATTCCATCCATCTTTAAAATTTACAATACTTTACAGGTGGTACACGTCTGCGAAGCTGCGCATCCCGAGAGCATTCGCCAGCATGGTCGCTGTGAACAACCGACTATATCTGATAGGAGGGAAGAGCCCGTCCCAGGCAGCGCACCAAAGCCACACCCCACCCAGAGGCATCTCGGATGTGGACCTCCTGGACGTCACCAGCAACACGTGGAACCACTTTACCGACCTCATCTTGCCACGCCACTGTTGCTGCGCAATGGCCATCGGTAATTATCTGCTTGCAGAACCTTACCAAAGAGAAGGGTCTGCAAACAGGAAATAACGTTGGGCGAAACTCCGTCCGGAATTCTGTCAACACCAAGCAATCTCTCTTATGAATGTTCAATAGAACTCCATCCCGGGAAAGGGGCAGGGGTAAATTCACATCGGTATCAATTTTTTACGAATTCAGTGAAACCTGTGAATAAGGGCCCTACATATAATATACTACCTGGAAGTAGCACACCCTAACCGTAGGCACGGATCGATTTTATAGAACAAACTTACCGTTATATAGCGTATTACCTGCGAAATGGGACTTGCACCTCGTTTCCTGGGACAGAATCACGATTTTACCTGTAAAGAGCGTACGGCTAAGCAATTTTTTCAGTTTTGTTTACGTTAAAAAAACATTAAAAATGCAACATATTTCTTTGTGCATCTTAATTATGGTAATATGTGAGACTATATGTTTAATTTTGCTCGTACATGTGGGCCACAGTACATGCGTACATGTATACCCGTGGGTGTGGTCATCACTTAAGCAGAACCTTCATATAGCATATCCCTGCAAGTAGCACATCCCTTGGTTCAGTCCCAAGCGGGTTCGCTATTCACAGGTTTCACTGTACAACTGTTCATATGTACTTGTAGAATTGCACATTTAAAGAATCAGATATTTTCCCAATTAAGATGCACAAATATATTTCTTGCAATTTGAAATGTTTTTTAACATCGACAAAAGCGAAAAATACATACAGAAAATAAATATACAACTTTGGAAAGATCCCTAGTTTAGTTCCCATCCTTGGCTGAGTTTTTAATCACTTCATGTGCTGCTTTAGTAAAAGAACTTTTTGCTTTGTACATGTAGATTTAGCCATTCTTACTTCATGCATGTAAATGTACATGTATCGAAATCTCTTTTCTAATTGGTAAGCATCCATTCACTTAAGGCGCTATGTCAAATAAATGTATTTTCCTTGACATTTACACCCTTATTTTGGGATTTCCCAGTGGGTCAAATTTCATTGTTTTCTTTCACGTTGTACGCTCGCGGCTCTTCGCAGGTTAAATCGTGAGTCTATCCCAAAAAAACCGATGCGCATGTTGCGTTTCACAGGTAATACGCTATATAGAGGAAAGTTTGTTCTATAAAATCGATCCGTGCCGACTGTCAGGGTGCACTATTTTCAGGTAGTACGCTATATGGAGGGCCCATATTCAAAGGTTTTTCAATAGCGGAATGTCTAAACTTCCTGAATTATCGCCACTTTCCATAAAAGCAAATATCAGCCACCAACATCAGAGATCGCTCGCTGCGGTCAGTATTCTGGCTATATTCAAACACTTTACAAATATACCACCGATCCTTTTTATCCTCTTTGCAGGACGCCACCTGTACATCGTGGGTGGGATGTCCTCGGCTACTGAGGAGGTGCTACCCTTCATCGAGCGCCTGGACGTGGTCAGCCGTAGCCTCGTACGACTAAGCTCAGAGCTTCCAGTAAAGTCTCTGGGCATCGGAGGGGTGATCCTGCCGGCAAACCAAGCAACGCCCAACAGGCCCCTGAAATCCATGCCGTGAAGTGCCAGGGATTGTACACGCGCAAATTTACAGTAGAACTTTCGTTCAAGAAGAAATTCATTATGCATTATATCGTCAGAAAATGTAAAGGAAAGAAACGTAAAATTAAAGATGCTCCAAAATAGAATTTTCACATTGAAAAAATATTTCTGTAATGATCTATTGAGATGATTTTAATTTATTTTAAAACCTGTGAATAAGTGCCCCCCATATAGTGTACTACCTGTAAGTAGCGCACTCTTAACAGTCGCAACGGATCGATTTAGCGTATTACCTGCAAAAAGTGAATTTCACACGCGTTTCCTGGGACAGAAACACGATTTAACCTGGGAAGAGCATACACCAAAGCAATTTTGTGGGTTTTGTTTACGTTAAAAACATTACAAATGCAACATCTTCCTTCGTGCATCTCAATTATGGTAATATTTACAGCATGAACCACAGGTTTTGAATCTTAAATGAACCTGTGAAAGCATACCCCATTTGGACCTAACCATAAGGTGTGCTACTTGGATAGAGATTGCCATTTGCAGGTTCAGCTAATGTGATGACCATACACACCCGTGTCGACTGTGAGGGTTCTCTACTTCATTTAGTGCGCTAAATAAAGGGACGCTATATACGGGCATCGCTGTACTTTTAAATATACCCGCCCTACAACAGCACATCATTTATATATGGATAAGGTATGTAAAAGAAACGAAAATGCTTTACTTCAGAAACTTTGCCTCTTAGGCTACACCCGCTTTTCCTTTCTTCTTCTTCAACAATTTTTGTTCATTGTCAAACGTCTCTCGCTTCTCCTTTAATTTGGCAGTCTGGAAAGCGAAGAGAAAACAATTGTCAAAACTCGAATCTAGACCAGCAGAACTCAAACTGGGTGCCTCAAGCGTATGCCTGTAGAATCCGTTTTTATAACATGGCAACACCAGGAAATAGGAAAAATGTGAACTGTTTTTTGCCTTCTTCCGCTTATTATTTAAACCGCTTGCTGTGCCGCAAATTTTTTTTAGCTAGTCAAGAGTGCCGCAGCGAAAAGTTCGAGAACAGTTGATCTAGACAATAGTGCGTCACTATGCAGGGCAATTTCCATGGAAAAATGTTTAGAAAAGCAGGTATATGCTTTTTAAAGAAAATCTACTTGTGAAATTTGACCATTTCCGGTTGCAAATCTTCCAACTCCCGATGTTGGGAGATTGCCAAATAATGGTCCCCGAACAATACACTGGCAGTGTGCATATTTAGAGTTAAGAGTTTTCGAAACCTCTCATAAACGAAGAGTCCAAATACAGTGCATGTATTCAATAGTTATATTTAGAAATAGTGTACGCCTACCTCTCTCTGCTTCCGCCTCTTCCCGTACACAATCTTTTCATAAAGACGCTTATTCTTCTTGGGGATCATCATGACGGCCAGTCGTTTCTCCTCAGCCGCCTCGTCCAACGCTTTCTTTTTCTTGTCTTCAACGGCTACTTTGCCTGCTTCAACACTCATACGGGCTTTCTGAAATTAACAAGAGTGGAAAAGTTACCATGGGTTTTAAGTAGTTGGGGCCAAAACCAGTGTTGCATTCCATTTATAGTGCTTTAAGAGTCCCCGAACATTTTTTGCAATCGATGTTTCACATGCAAACAACGGCAGAATAAAGTAGTAAATTTGCATACCTTTCTGCGCTGTCGAGTCGGCTTCTTCTCGGGCTGCTGCACATCCTCTGCCATCCTCTTAGACCCTCTGCTTTCCTTTGCGGGCTTTACCTCATCGCCGTCGGAGTCCGAATCTTCCTCGACGCCGCTGTCCTCGCCGTCGCTTTCGACTTGCACCTCCTCATCGATATCCTCTCCCGCCTGGCGTGCCAGCAACACCTGCTTTTCGGGAGGCATGTAGTCGCCTTCCTCCTCCTCAACAAACGGCGATAGATGCGGTGGCAATACCGCGCCAGGAAAGTAAGGTGCGACTGGTAGCAGAGCGCAGGCATTAACGCTATCAAAAACCCACTGTGGCTGAACGTAGTATCTAAAAACAAGCAAGCTGCTCACTCTGGTACATATAAAGTTGGCAGAAACTGCCATATCGCACGGGTATCGACCAGGACAAAGACCATCTGTCGTTACCGTTTAATGCAATCTGTACAAGCAAAAAATTAAATGAAATCGGAACTCACCGAGAGAGACATTTGTTTTCTATGACTGGTCGATCAACTATCTGGTGAGTTATGGACTGGTCGTCTTCAGAGTATGTGGCACCAATGTTTGACAGTTTATCCCAAGAAACCTCGCCGCCTAAACACCTGGAGAGAGACGATTTGCTATTAGACCTTAGCTAAAATATAGCGGGAATCACGCAAAGCCTTTCACATTGTGTTCAAGCGCGTTCAGACCTGTAGGTGCAGCTCATCTGCCCGCGCACCTGCCACCACGCGACCGCTGGAAAATAGGTTAGCGCGGCGCATTCCCAAATCTATTTTTACAGCGTGGAACGAAAACGTTCCGTTGCTTTGCAGTGGGAGCATATTTCGGACATTAGAGAAATTAAGCTTTCTTGCGTTCAACGTAAATGCAGGACAAATTATCTGACAGCACTGTCATTTTCAATTTATTTTTCCCAGGTTTACGTTCACGTGAACGCAGGACAAATTATCCGACAGCACTGTCATTTTCAATTTATTTTTCCCAGGTTTACGTTCCCGTGAACGCAAAGCAGACGAGGTTTGCATACCCGTAGAGATGATCGTAAAATATTTGACAGCCAGGCCTATGTGCAATTCGAAACGTGTGACCTTAACTTTTAGACGTGTCAAATGCGGCTCATTTTAGCATTTGAACATTTAAATTTTTTGGATTGCCGTTAATTAATTTATGGCCAACTTAAGAGGTTTGGAAGTAAATCATTTTTTCTTACCGTATAACAAAGACAATCTGTTCCCGTGGGACTTCTCTTCCCACAAAAAACTTGAAACCTTGGAATAACTTTTGTTGCCGTTTGGTACGTTCCTGTTGTTGTTTCATTTCTTCAATTTTCTCTGGATCATTAGACTGTAATCGTGGAGAGAACAATATTGTTATTACCCACAATGCGGCCAGATGCTTATCTCCATGCAGGCATGCGCTTTGCGATTCAACAGCTGCGGATTAAGATAAAGCCTTACCGTTGGAAACTCATCTACTTCTGCTTCATCCGCAATGCGATCGACCAGCACGCGGTTCAAAGACTGATTCAAAGCACTGACTCGCTGTAAAAAAAGAACCCAAGAAAATCATTATTAAAAGTAAAACAGATCCAGTAAATCACGAATGAGCACGAGTCAGCAATCGTAAAACTGTTACCTCTGACAACGTTTCTTCTTCTGAAGCCAAATCTTTTTCTTCGAGGCCGTGGCCAATCGAAAGCTGCAATTAAAAAAGCACAAATGGTCATTATGGCAGAAGCACAAAGTCTTAAGAGAGCGAACGAAAGCCAAAATATGAAACAAACCTTTGGAGGGTAGTGAATGTTCATTGAATTGTACAGTCTGAAGTTAACGAATCCCATCATCGTCGTGTAAAACTCTACGAATGTTGCCATGATTTTGTAATCAACGTCCGAAGGTTCCTGCGAAAAAAAATTTTGTTTGTGAATTTGTTTGGAGATTTTATTTCAAGCACTGGCACCCGTATAAATCTTAAAACTGAGTTATAACTAATTTCAACACTTACAGACTGTGGTCATAAAATGTCTCAAACAATGAGCATTCTAACTCGTAAAAGAAGATTAGATCAAACCACTGCCGAACTAAAAAAAACTTGCTCACCTGATATCCGCGTTGATGTGGAACGATCCAAGTGACAGGCTGTCCTTGGATGTCGGCCTGAAAGTATATGCCCTTAATGGAAACGAAGACCTTGCGCAGGGAACGCGACTCAATGATGTAGTGCATAAACTCGACGGTCAGCCGGCGGCATAAACTGATGAGGTTGGTGGGTGCCGCCATGGACTTTGGAAAGGTAGCGAAAAGGTTGCACATGGCCAGGGAATCGTCCATGTCCCGAATAGCGTCGATGAAAGTGGGATATCTGGATGACAAAAATCACAGAAGAAATTACAGTGAGCAAGGAGAACTGTTGTGGTCATTTTTCAAAGGAATTTTCCTGGCATTTGTCTAAAAACAGTGGAAAACCGCAAAAAAACAGTCATGGTAGCAGACCCGTGAATCGAGCTCAGGTCGGTTGATTGCAAGGCAGTTAGCATAGCGCTAAGCCACCCTGTTTGGTACATCGTTTATAGGGCAAACATGTGGCCATGCGTGATAGAATAATTACCTTTCCTTGACGATATGATCCAACTTGTATCTCGGCTTATTCGCTCTCAAATCTTTCACCAATTGATATTCCCTCTTGTCGCTGGCCCGCTTCAGCCTTTTCATAAAAATCTGTATTTGAAAACAAGCAAATGAAATATCTTACACTAACATGGTTTCTCTTAATTATAGAAAAATTAATAAATCCACCGTACCTTGAAATAGCGGAATTTGTTGATTAGCGGTTCATGTGAAAGAAACTGTATATCTTTCAAGTAATAGTAGGTGTGTATGGCCGAGCTGCCCTTCCCAACTTTCTTCTTGTTTTTTGGCTCATGGGGATAGATGCCCTTTAGAATGCACAGACGCCTAAAGTGAATAGCAATTAAAATTTATCTAACAGGGTTCCCACATTTTTTTGTGAATGAAATTTCCTGATTTTTTCAGGGCATTTTTTTAAATGTTTCCATGACCATGAAACATTAACACCACGTTTTTACTTTGTTTGTACTCAGCAAAGATATTTATTTGCTATTGATATGTTGTCAAGTTGAAAAAGTGAACACAAAAAGTCTGCATTATTGGCTAGATTTTTTACCTGAAATCTTTAAGGCTTAGTTGGAGCTTCTTCAGAGCTTTCGCCCTCGATATATAATGAACGGCCGCACCGCTCTGACCCTACAAAACGAAAGGCAACAAAAAATTGGTAATTATATTTGTCACTTGGGCAACACGTGGTGGACAAATTTCTGGCGTGACTATGTCGAATAGCACAAACACACGATAAGAAACAAACCTTCTTCCTAGGCTGACCCATGGCTTACGTAACAGCTTTCCCTTAAGATATTTCGACGAAAACTCGACGGTAGTTGATATTTTTTAAATATTTAGAAGAGATAAATCGAGGCACTCAAACACACCAAAATGCGGCCATTTTAAATGGTCAGAAATACGAACTTGTTCCGAAGGACACGTGGGAGCAGTGTGACCAAGCACTTCGTTCTTGCACCTTAGCCTAGCAAACAGTCAATTAAAAACGCTCGATTAAAAAAAAAAATCAATCTAAAAATCCTCGTAAAAATCAATTTAAAAAAACTAAGTAAACTTGAGAACAATCCAAAATTACACGTGAAAAAAATACCAACACTGCTATAGCGTCCCTAAAAAAATGAACAAAATTTGTCAATTAGTTGATATCGTTGGTCAATTTCTCCACAAGGTAAAAAATGACCAACATGTGACCGAAAAATGGCCCCTAAAAAGACCAAACTGTGAAAGAATAATGACGTCTTTGGGCCCGGACATTAATATTCGCGATATATACTTTTACAATATTTCGTCATAATTTGCGCTGGGCGAAAAGGCATTTTTTCAAAGCGGTGTTGACCCGGGTTATAAAGCTGCTGCGAATTGGGATTGAATTTATTAGGTACATTACAAATGGAAAAAACTTCAAGAGAGATCGATCCCTGTGCACAATAAACAGGTACGTGGTTAAAAAATGTTGTACGAAAACCCCTCCATGATGAAAACATTGAAAAGTACCTCGAAAAGCGCGCGAAAAAGGCACGCGGTGCAATGACGCATGTACGGGCGGGGCGTGTGGAAAGGGGACTCCCATTAAGCCTGAATGGAATCGAAGGCGCTAGCCTTTATAGCGCGCATCGTTAACGAACGATTAAACGGCAGATATTAACCGATGAAAGGCGATCAGAAGATTTCGCGAAAGCTCGACTCGGATCAAGCCGGGATAAGGTTCGTACGAGATTTTTTTTTATTCAGGAGGATGGAAAAATCCAACGGCAGATGCGTCGTTTTGGGCGGCCATCCGCCAAAATAATGGCGCTTGGGACGTTCACAGAACGTCTCTTTCCGCGGCGCCATTGCACTATCGCACATTTCGCCACGCAAAGATTTAAGCTCCAGCGCTGGGACTGGGAGTAAAAAAGCGTCTGAGGTCCAAATCTGGATTTGAAATCAGTTAATTGCACTCATGGCGCTTTTTTCGCCCGTTTTTTCAATGCCCTTTTCCAACCCTAATTCCTCGTTTCTTTGTATCGTACAGAAAATGGAACGCGTGTTCCATATTAAGCAATTAAGCCCGCGCGTTCTATATTTTACAGACTAGAAAACTTTTAAGCCTGGCAAACTTTCTTTCGTTTTTATTTACTCGGTTGGTGTTTTTTGTTTTTATTAAAATGTCCTAGAACTTCCGCTATAGTCACCATTTTATGTTTTTCAACCTACAATAGCCTATTAATACACTGCATGTGCGATATATCGTAACGTCTGTGTATCCGATTTTGAATCAGAATTAAGCAAGTGGACGTATAAATCGAATTAATTAACACACGCTCGCTTAAAAAAACTGAGAAAACGAACGGATTTAAGCTAGGCATCTTCCTTTGGCGATTAGTTATTCATTAGAACGTAATAGTTGGCGATATTGCACCAGCGGATCCGGTCCATGAATTTATGATCGACCGAAGGGCCCTCCATAAATCGGCCTGGCAAAATAAAAATCTAGTTTTTGCGGTATACATGAGTAATAAAAAAATTCATCTACAAGTCGTGCTTTTTAGACTTAAACTTGCATTTTCATTTTGTTAAAACTCAAATTGACATTCTAAAGCAGGGTGCCCTCCAAGATGGTGACCATGTGGTGATGTGGCGACTTTGCAGCGTATGGCATGTGCACGAGGCGAGTAGCTTACTGTACATGCAACTGTGCCCTAAGGACAAGGCCACAAAGTCATCTTACCAACCATATCATAAGCATTTTGGTGGGTGCCCTGTCTTAAAATTCTCCCAAATTTAAACTGTTCAAACAACTAATGGTTTTTTATTGCAATTTTAGCCAAGATTGGTTTCTATTGTTGACAAAATGATAGAAAAATCCTATTGTTTTCTATTGGTTTGCACTGTTTTAATTTATTGTACAATGATCCACTCAATACAAATAAACCTATGGTCGATAGAATGATATACATGTATAACTTCACACATCAATAAAACCAACATAATTTCGCTTTTAATCTTCGACTCTATCGAATTTTAGACCATGCAGGAAGACCGCATAAGGATGGTGAAGTTTTGTCGGTTCTTTCCAGCTTATTTAAATGAAATTAGGGCTGTACCGAATATTCAGAAATTGGGGCCAAATAGTGGTCATATTAGCTTTTCGGTATTCAGTCGAATAGTAGTTGTTGGGCTGAATATAAATAGTGGTCACATGACATCCATTTCTGCATAGGCCTACCATAAATACTCGAATAAACCCCGGGGTCTATTTTAAAGTAAGGATCATTGAATGATTGGCATTGGGTATAATCGAGACCTAGGTTCATTGAGAACTGGGGAATTGTTATTTTTATTACTTCAAAGTTGGCATTGATTAATATATTAAAAGTGGCTAATACTTAAAAGCATCTGTGGTACCGGCATTTCATTTACCTGATATTTCAGCTGCGTAAAGCTATCAGAAAATGTGAGTCGCAAGTACTCAGGGAATTTACCTAACACCCGGGTTTTAATCGAGTATTTACGGTGCGCGATTTTCTACACTTTGTATTCGGCCGAATAGTTAAATTTGCCTATTCGGTGAGTGGAGTAAACTCATTCTCAATTTCATTCGTAAGCTCCATTTACATTTACACAGGTTCAAATATACATGTACTCCTCGACAACATACAAATTTTGTTCTAATCATGAACGCTCCTGAATGCTCGTTCTGAGCTTGGATGTAATAATGGTTTTGTTACAGAATTTTTTTACTTAATGCCTACACTGGTCTACAATTCCATATACATGTATAGCTTATATTGATTTTTATCATTCTATTTACTTTTCATTGATTTGTTACAGCTGGATCAATAGAATTTTTCTATGATCCTTTTGTCAACAGGTAAAAACCATAGGCCCTATCATTTACCTATTGTTTTTTTGACAACTCGTTTTTTGTACAATTGCAGCTAAAATCACAAGAAAAATAATGTCGGACTTACGAGAATCTGTTGGGGGATTCCTGGGAAGCAGCACGATACAGGTGCGAGATAGTAGCCCAAGTGGACAGAATGAAGACTCCGTGGAAGCCATTGTGGTCCCAGAAAGCGAAGTATCCTTCTCTCAGGAGGCGTTAGAAGAGGATGGCGTGGCCTTGCAGAATGCACAGCTGGTCGGCGATAATTTGGTACTTATGGATGGAGGTAAAATTTGTTCTCGTACTCTTTCAACCATCGGGACCTATGAATAAAACGAGAATTAAAGCTTGAAAACCCAAGTATCACTTGTCATTTGTCCAATATTTCACATGATATCCAAAAAAACTGTTTCAAAAATCTTTTTCTGTGGAGTATTTGTAAAAACAAATGTTAGCAGTGCAGGCGTTTAATTTAAGAGTTGTCATTAAAAGCATTTTTTTTGTTATGCCGCAGACATGATTGTGAGCGAGGAAGCTGGCGCAATCCTGGTGCAAGACGGGATGTACGTTAATGCAGAGCAGATGGAGGGACAGTCTGAACACATAATCGACTACATTCCCGAATCCGTGCCCGATCAAGGCCAGTCCCTCGTTATCGAAGAATCCGAGGTTGGGATTCGGCGAATAGAAGATTCCATCCAGGTGGAGGAAGGGATTTACGAGACGAACGCTGCCGTGCAAACTGAAGACACCCCTCGGTTGGAGGACCAGCACATCGACGAAGTTCCCACAGCCCGGCAACATCCGGAAGAATCCCAAGTCGGTTTCGACGTACAACGAGGAGAAATTGAGCATGGCGATGGTGCCACGTACGCCGAAGTCGAGTCGGACAAAGTTCTTTTACAAGAAGTTCCCGAACAGATAGCGGCCGAAATGAAGACTAATGTCATGGAAGATATGGAATTCGACACAGTTGTGCCATCTCAAGGCGAGCCAACGGAAAGCGGTGAGCAGCAAATACCAGACGGACCGCTGCCGCAAGAGACGTACGCCATTGAAGATTCTAGCCCAGAGCAAGAGGCAACTGCATCACCGGATGCCGAGAGTCAGCAGAGATTCCAAATTCTTCAGCCACGGGTGGATGCAACACTTTACGTCGAAGGTTCCGAGGGGAGCGTACAGGACCGGGTGGCTGACAACACCGGTTCCCGGGATCAAGAACTTCAAGTGGTGCCAGACAGCAGCGCCACAGTGCCGAGGAAGACCTTCCTGAGCGAGAACCTGCACGAGTCCATGGATGGCAGTGGGGAGCGAATTAGCCCTGCAACGACATCGAGGGGTATCCAGATGGTGCCGAGCTCTAGCGAGAACTCGCAGGACATGATGGTGCTGCACAGAGAGGAATCCCTGCTTCAAGACACAATCTACGTTCAGACCGAAAGTGTGTCGAGGGAAGAGGAGCATGCTGGACGTCTGGGCGATCTTGACGAGCCTGAAGTTGTTGAAGGTCTGGGAAGCGTCCTGGTGTGGCAGCAAAGTGAGGATGGGCAACGCGAAGAAGTGCTCGAAAGTAGTACAGGAACAGAGATCCCTCAGCTTCCGGATGTCAATTGTAGAGAAGAGGAGGAGGTCCTCCAAGGTTCTCAAGTTGAAGTATTGGAGGAGATCCCCCAAGATTCGCAAGTTGGAGTATCGGAGGAGGTCCCCGAAGATTCGCAAGTTGGAGTATTGGAGGAGGTCCCCGAAGATTCGCAAGTTGGAGTATCGGAGGAGGTCCCCAAAGATTCGCAAGTTGGAGTATTGGAGGTCCCCGAAGATTCGCAAGTTGGAGTATTGGAGGTCCCCGAAGATTCGCAAGTTGGAGTATTGGAGGAGGTCCCCCAAGGTTTGCAAGTTGGAGTATTGACGGAGAATCTCATGCAGACCCTGGCCTACGCAACTGAACAATCGGACGAATGCACTGCCGTTGCACAAATGGATGTGATCCCCGAGGAGCATATAACACTGGTCGAAGAAACGCCGGTTGAAGACGCGCAAGTAGTGACTCGCATCTTTCAAGTCGCCGAGGCGCATCCTGAGACAGAAACTGTGCACGAAAAACCTTCCTCAGAGGAAGAGGTTGCCGAGCAGAGCTACGAAATGTGCATTGCCATGCCAGATGAACAAGATGCAACAATAACGAGTTTCCCTGGGGAGTCCGGCGGAAGAACCATCACCGTACCCATTAACATTGGCGGACAGGTGCAGGAGATTCCTATCCAGATTCCTGACTGGGCAGACTTGTCGCAACAGAGCCTGGTGGCGGTCACTGAGGATGGCACCCAGATCCCGCTGACGTTTGTCCAAGAGGGCGAAGAGGTAGCTGGGGAAGGCCAGGATGGCGAGGAAGAAGAAGAGCAGCAATCGCAGCACATTGAGGTTCATCTGGACTCGGATATGCTGGCCGCGTCCCAGCAGTGTGTGCCCCTTAGCGAGAACGATCTCATAGCGATACAGGAAAGTGAATCTGGCATGATCTTGGCCCAAGATGGTGAAAACCAGTATGAGGTGATCAACATGATGGATCAGCACGAATATGAATTTCATGATGGCATCATCCGTTTGTTACAAAGGGGAACTTCCAGCGGCGGTCAGATGCTCCGGCGAATGGAAGTGGACAACGACATCTCGCCTGCCACCTCAGTAACTCCATTTTTCTTTGATGGATCCGGAATGGCCATTCACGACCAGTCGATCCTCCCAGACAACCCCGAAGAGCTTACTAATGTGATTCAGATTCCAGAAGACGCTTACCTCTCTGGCCAGCCTATTGAACTGCAGATGGTTGAGGTTCCTGGCGGCCGAGTGGTCCATAAGGCTGCCGGGAGAGGCGGAGCTACCAGAAGGGCAGCGACGCCACGAGGCGCTCAGCGTAAGAGGCGACCGTACCAGCGGCACACTCCCAGGCAACCCAGGCGCTCGCAGGCGGCAGTCGGTGCTGCAGAATCACAAAATGCCGTCCGATCCATCGGCCAAGCTAAAATGACACCTACTAATCACCAGAGTGCAGCACTGCCGAACGAGCAACGGTACATCGCCATTCAAGAAGAAAGGTCCGAAGATTCGTCGAAGATCGAGCTGAGTAACAAATCCCCCTCGGTCATATCGCCGGAGAACATGCAAGCTCTTGTTCACTTCCTGCAGTCCTTGCCCAACAATGCTCGCGGGCAGACTATCCAAATCGTGCTTCACCCCAATTCCACCACTCCCGAAGAGGATTTAACACAAGTTGACACCTCAGAGGCAGCCTCGTCAAAGGAGCCGCAGATAGAAGTCGTCCACATGTCGCATAGGAAAGCAGCGTTCAAGAACAAGAAGAGCGACATTGGCATTCAGGTTACACAGACTTTCCTCGAGGGCGAAGAAGAAATGGCCCTCGCTCCTGGAGGCGGAACACCAGCAGAAAGCGTCTTGCCACTATCAAAGACAACCACCATCACAGTGTTGGCGGAGGACATCATGCCCCAGTCGTGCGTTAATATGCTGGTGGATGATGACAGTTTCGCGCTTGGCAGCAGCAAGACCTCCAAGAAGCAAAAGTCGACAGCCGTTAGGAGAAAGGCAGCTCCCAAGAAGATCGTCACCTTGGAGGAGGTCCAGTACACAATCGACCCAAAGCCGGGTGTCAGCTACTATGCGGTGGTAGATTACATGTCGGAGCACGATCAAGAGGGTTTTTCCAGTGCCTCCGAGATGAAAAGGCCGGAGGCACAGTACTCGGGCTTCATGGAGGATCACCTGGAACTGCAGTCGACCGGCGAGCAAACCAAGGGCCGGTCTGTTCTGGAGTCGACGCTGGATAGTTCGGTAACCATGACCCGATACCAGTACCAGCGTCGGAAGTATGGCCGAAGCAGCCCCGCCGCAACCGTCTCACAGCAGCAGGATGGCGGTTCAGCCATCGACCTTCCACTGGAGACGGACCAAAATAGCGTAACACTCAAGGAGCGCACTTATGAGCAGGCCATGTTAGAGGAGGACCTCGTGTCTTCCCAACTGACGCTCCATCACGCACGAAGGCAACGACGTTCACGAATGCGGGCTGCGCGGCCGGTAATTCACCGCTTTGAGCACAGGTGCGGCTACTGCGAGTTCGGTTCGACGGACAAGATCTTGGTCGTCGAGCATTGCATCAGCGACCACGCCGAGCAGCCGGTAAAGACTTTGAGCCTGCTGCCACAGACTAGTGGACGCATGTGCCCCTACTGTTTGCAATCGTTTGACCACATGGAGTTTTTTGCCCACATGCGCTTTGCTCACAACGAAGTGCACCCCTTCAAGTGTGGCTATTGCGAATTCATGGGCAGGGATCGAAACCAAGTGCGCCACCACATTCAGAAGAAGCACCGCCTGCCCATGAAGGTGATCAATCTCCTCGACTCCAACAGGAGGCCGGAAGAAGCGGACTCGCGCTACAGCAGTGTATGCAGCGGAGGGGGCTCTGGCAAAAAGCGCATCATGGCCTTCTCGGAGGGCGAAGACACCGTGTACGAGTACCTGACGGACGAGGAAGAGTTGGAGGACAATGACTCCGACAATGCCAACGCCAAACGTGATCTGATTTGCCCCGAATGCAAGCGGGCGTTTAAGACGCTCAAGTACCTTAAAACTCACATTAAGATCCACCAGCCGCTGCGCTACCAGTGCAGCTACTGTGACTTCGTCTCGGTCATGCTGCACCAAGTGATCCGGCACTGCCAGAAGAAGCACGTTGGCATGGCACCAAAGGTGCTGACAAAGGAGCTGGACCCGGACAAGTATGCGGTGGTTTCTCGTGACATGGAATCTGTGATCGAGAAGGTATTCGCCCTAAACACGCGGTTGCCCCGTGACCCGGACGCTGCCAAGTGGATGCGCAAATGGTTCTGCCCTCACTGTGACTATGCGTGCCAGTTTGGAGCCTCGTACCGCCGCCATCTGCGCATGCACGCCAATATTCTGCCCTACAAGTGCAACTACTGCAGCTTCAAGGGCCGCGAGAAATACTACGTTCGGCGGCACATCCATCGAATGCATAAGGACTTGCCAATGATCGTCGTGGAGAATAACCCAGAGAATTGCGCCCGGGACACCTCCTCCGACGAGGACTACCAGGAGAAGGGGCTGCGGCGCAGGCGACGTCGGCGCACCAAGGACGCCGAGCATGCAGTGGTGCCGCTAGGCCACCTGGAGGATGAGCTGCTGGGACCACACTTTCAAAAGTTGCCGGTGGGGGAGCGCGGCACCCGGGGCAACCGCTTGGCCATCGATGAGCTGGAGAACGAGTTCCCTCTGGACAACGTCATGCGGCTGGGCAGCGATGACGGCAGCGGCTACAGGAGCCGAGTTCCCGGCATGCAGCGGCTGTCTTCTCGCTCCAAGCTGTGGTCGGAGGAGAACCTGGACAATTACATCAAGGAGCAGGTGGGCGACACTATCGTTTGCAAGATCTGCGGGGAGAGAGTGCACGAGAAGGTGTTCAACAAGCACGCCAGGAAACACTTCAAGCTGCGGCCGCTCAAGTGCGGCTACTGCAACTACATGTCAATAGAGATGTCCAAAATCCGCGCCCACAATAGCCTCAAACACCCAGGGGCTCCACTCAAGCTAGAGGAGTGTCACTTGACATCTTCCATCACGCCGGAAGACTTCATGGATCTGCTGGGGGGCGAGGATCCTTCGGTGGACGCGCAGGAGAACGACCCGCTCACTGCCCACTTTGAGTGTCCCTTCTGCCAGGAAACGCTGGCGTACACGGAACGCTGCCTGCAGGACCACTTTTATACGCACTACAACTACTACCCGTTCAAGTGCAGCGAGTGCGATTTCCAGGCCACCACCGAGCAGAAAGTGGTGGAGCATGGCGCTAGCCACGCCGTGGAGATCATCGTCTACCAGATCGAGATGGACAAGCCAGACGGCCTGGAGGAGACCATTCAACAGTTCCTGAAGGAGGGCGAGCAGATTGCCGCCCAAAGGGTCAATGAACTGCTGGAGCAGAGTGCTTTGCCAGCGGCGACGGGAGACGACAGGGATGGCTTAGAAGGGGAGGCGTCTACCGGACTAACTGTATCCATCTTCCAATGCCCCGTGTGCGACCAGCAGATGACGCTGCACGAGGTGATGGTCAGGCGCCACCTGTACGAGCACTATGGCTACAAGCCGTTTAGGTGCGGCTACTGCGACTTCCGTGGGGTCAGCAAGGGCAGCATCAAGCAACATTCAAACGTTCACAAACCCGCCAGGCCAAAGATCGGACTGTCCGACGAAGCCATGCCAGAGGACCTGGCCAAAATTCTGCGACACATCCGTAGCGTGATGAAGCTGAGCCCAGAGAAGATGGAGTCGGCCGTCATTCCCAACGACGAGATCGTGCGACTAGCCGAGAAAGACGAGGATCCGCTTACGGCAGAGGGCAGGCGGTGGAAAGAGGCTCTAGCTGCTGGCCAGTGCCCCTGGTGCGATGTCCAAGTAGCCGGTGACAGGGGCAAGCTGCACGCTCACCTTCTCGGACACTTCAATGCCGCGCCATTCCAGTGCGGCAGCTGCAGTGAGAGGTTCTCCAAGCGCCGCGAGGCTGGCCAGCATGCGACCAAATGCCACCCGGACGAGGAACCCAAAGTCATCGAAGTCGTCGACGACGAGACCGAAATGCGCAAAGGGCTTCTTCAGTTCATGAAATGTAAGAGGACGACGGTGGGAGCGCACAAGCTGATGAAGAACACGTCTGCAGACGAGGAGAAAGTGCCTGTCGAGGGCACGGAGGCACTGACCGCCACCATTGAGGACGAGATGAAGAAGCTAATAGGCGAGGGCAAGGAATTCCAGTACCAAGTGGTCATCCTGAACGAGGACGGAACTGTGGTAGAGACAATGGAAGTAATGGCCCAGCAGCCGGAGGAGGAGGAAGCTGGGCTTGAGGCAGCGGAAGGAGGGGATCCCGATGCCAGGGATGTCCATACGCCGCCCATTGGCGATGAGGCCGGAAGTACGATGTCAACAGATGGCGCCGGGGAAACAACTGTAAACGCAAACCAACTGGAGGAGTGTCCCGAAAAGTTAAATGGCACGGAAATGAAGTCCCAGAACGACGAAATAGACATCGGAACGACCGAAAACAGCGCTACTGCGGAATCAAGTGCGACGGGCGACAAAACGGAGACGGAAGAGGCTGCAGAAGTCAAGAATCCAGAAGTTGTGAGAGAGGACGAAAATGCTTCCGTGGATGGGACGACACATGAGGAAGTTACAACGGACAAAGACAAAATATCTGGAGTCCAAGACGAGCAGGAAGAAGAGCCAGAAGACTTTAACGCAGAAATAGTGACAGTGGACAGGGTGCTACTGACTAGGTCGTTCCGTTCTGAGACGGAGGATTCTGGCGAAGACGACAACCCCATGGACACGGTCGCATCGCCGGACTCCAGCCACAATGGGTCAGTGAACAGCGATGAGGACGACGATGACGACGAGATGTTGGCCATCGGACCATCCCTCGAGTTCATGGGCGACATCATCAGCCTTCTGAAGAACTCGTCGGTTGAACTGCAGGCCGAGAAGCCGCTCAAGGTGTACAAATTCATGTGCCAGCACTGCGGCGTCACCTTTCCCAGGTCGGCCACGCTGCAGAAACACATTGCCAAGGAACACGAGTGCGATGAGGAGGTCGAAGACGAAAGTGCAAACATGCTCGCGTGTCCTGATTCCTCAGCGCTGGAGACCGAGCCTGTGCAAGAGACACTAGCTACACCATCGAGAGGAACAAAGCGCGAAGCTTCTGAGGCTATCGATTCACCTCGGGAGGAAAAAAGGGCCAAGACTATCGTGGAGGACGTGCCAATCTCCATGGCACAGGAATTACCAGCTAGAGGACAAAAACGCACTGCTGCGACTGGCGATCCAGCGCCTTCCAAAGAGAAGAAGGCCAAGTACGCCGATTCCGGCATCACTGAAGTTCGAGATGCGGCAATTTCTATTCCGGAAGGCAACAAGGCTGTCGTCAACGAACCGCTTCCTCCGCAGATGGAATTGGCTAGTAGTGAAGAAGAGGAAGAAACCATAGAAAACATCACGAAAATGGTGTTGGAGGGAGGAGATGGAAAAGTCCCTCAAATAACTGCCGTGGACGAAATTTCTACCAAGGAACCAGCGATTGAATTGCAGCCTTCTGACGAGGCCATCCGGCCGTCGAGCATAGAACCAGAAGAGAGCATCTTGGCTCACAAAAGTGCTCCTAGCCGCCTTGAAGCATCCAAGCGCGAAAACGTCAAAAAGATGCTGGAGCAGGAAGCGAATGACCCAGCTCCTGCAAGTGCTAGCTTGGCCAAAGAAGATCCAATGTCGCCAGTTGCAAACACCAATCCTGGAGTGCAGGACTCGGTGAGCACTTCTCCCGCCTCTCCTCCTTTAGTCGCCACCGCATCCACCACCACCACCACCAGCAAGCCAAGCCGCCTGGAGGCATATAAACTGGAAGCCCTGAAAAGGGCTCGCTCCGTGGCCACAAGAACTGCCGGAATTGGAAGCAAGATCACTGCCACAAAGGCGCCGCCGTCCAGAGTAGCCCAGAAACCAACCGAAGACAGAATTTCGCTGCCAAAGACGACCAGGAAGTCGTCCAGGGTGGACAAGCTGTCAAAGCGGGCCCGCCGCTTTCAGGAAACATCCGCGGTGCAAGTCGGCAAGTACAAGCTTCGAGGCAAAGCTCGGAAAGACGAGATCGCCCTCAAGAAAGGCAAAGCGCGAAGTGTGGGCACCAAGTCATCAACGGCGAAGACCAGCACCGTAGTGGCGGCAATGTCGCCTAAGTCCAAAACGAGCAAAGTCGAACCAAAGAAGAAAGGATTGAAACCGGTGGAGCCAGAGGCCTCGACCAGCCAACAGCAACCGCCACCTGTCCAGGACGAGGAAAAGGAAGCCGCAACGGATGTCGGTTCCACTGCCGCTACGGTCGACCACGAAGAGGGGCTGGAGGCACTCGAAAACCTAGAAGAGTGTGACGAAAATCTACCCAAGCTCTTGCAGATCCTCCAGCTGAGGCCCACCAAGGAGCCGGAAAAACCATAATTACGGAGGAGTTGCCGCCGCTTCTTCGTGCGGGGAAACAGAACCAAAGCGCCTTTTATTCGTGAAAACTCGTTTTGCTTTTCTTAGTTTCTTTTTAGTCGAGCCAGAAGCGCTGACGACTTACGGCTTTTCAGATCTGGTACTTATTGCTTTATTCACCGCCACGCTAAAATTTTATATAGTCTGTTTCGGCGTTTCATACCAGATTAGCCATACGCCGGCCTGCGGCACTGCCTAACCCGCCCCTAACCCAAACTAACCTATCCGGTGCCAAATGTTTCGTACCGGTTAGGATAGGTTAGTTTGGGTTAGTGGCTAATCTGGTATGAAACGCCGAAACATACTATATAAAATTTTAGCGTGGCGGTGAATAAAGCAATAAGTACATCAGATCTTATCCCGAAGCTTAAGAGAAAGAAAACGATGATGCTAGCAATTTCTAAAGCAGTCCTCACGTATCAAATTTAAGTAACATCTCTGGTATCATCGTTAGTTTTTCCTTAAACTTTGAATCAAAATAAGGTTATTTTTTTTTCTGTTTTGTATATTTCAATGCGTGAACAAACAATTTTACGCCAATTCTCGTGCACTTTCTTATTTTGTCGCCATAGAAATTATCTCCACTAATGCACAGACGTGGTCGTAATGTCCATACCTGTTAATGGTACAGTTTTACAATAGGTACCTTCCCATAATGTCATTGGAATGACTATGCATATTGCTTTCCTTTGACATTGACAGAGACTAAAGTTGAAGACCCCTAACGAAGGTCCCGTTCCACACTTGGACGTATCTGCAAAACTAATGTATAACTACAAACTACATTATCATCTGTTGGTTCGTGACTTTCTTGTAAAACTGTTAGCATTACGTACCATATTTAACTCAATAGTTCTATGCGGCTACTTTTTTATACTTTTAATTCGCGCTTTTTCAAGCTCTCGTCTTCCTATAAGCATGACTTCGAAAGCATTTCCTAAACCCCGTTAAATCGTTATTTTTCCAATGCTGTATTATAATAATTACGAGATGAAGTGTATGACCGTGTAAATACCATAAATGTAAATACTCGTAACAACGCCATTTGCGAGCAGTGCCTTTCGGGGTCATTTGCGCTCATCTAAGATGCTGTTTATCAAAAGCGGATTAATTGTAAAAGTTTTATGATTAAAAATTTCGCACTGTTATCAATTACGTGGTTTTTAATGAATTTGTAATCTGGATAAACTATAAAACCGGGGGTTTACTTGGATAAAATTAAGAATTGCACAAAAAAATATTTTTTTAACGTTTACAAGTTGCAACACTAAATGTTTTACAACTTGTAAAAGGATTCCGTGACTAAAGTTAATTTGGGAAACACTGCTCTAAATCTTCGCATAAAGGTGCACTGCACTGCAGATTAAAGCTCCTACATTGCATTAGGTCGCTTCACTATAGTTAGGCACTATAGTGCATTACTGTGCTGCAGTGTAAAAGCTCATACACAAAGCCGGGTTTTCCTAGCTGCGCATTTTTGCGTTGCGTAGGGCACGAGACTGCATTTAAATGGAGGTTTCGTGCCCTACGCAACGGAAAAAATGCGATTTTTAGGAAAATCCGCCTTAACGGCATCGTCTCCAATTCGGTACAAATCCACATCAGAACCGCTCTCAACTCTGGGAGCAACGTACCTCGTCTCTCAAAGCTAGGCAGGGTACCCACCAAGAGGGTGAGCATATGGTGACATGGCGACATTGCAGCGTTCGGCTCTGGCACGAGGCAAATTAATAAAACTGCCATATCGCCACATGCTCGTCTTCTTGGTGGGCACCCATGCCTTAAAAAGACACATTCCACTGTAGTAACCACTCATCTCACTCAACGTACCTACTTTAGACGACTACAGGCCATAGGACAACGCCAACCAGGAAGCCACAAGGACGGACAAAAATGCTTGATACGCCTGCAGAACACCGTGCACAATTTGTAAAACCCTTCATCCAGTACCCTATAAATAAAGAGGTTACCCGTAAGTGTCGCCTAAACAGCTCCATTTAAATAGAAGTCATCTCCCGATTCCCTTTAAAGGCCGCACAGTCCAGACCTTGAGGATTTCCTCTATGTACATGTACAGTGTATGTGGTTGACCTTTTGAGACCTTTTCGAAAAATCGTAATAAAAATCTGTAAAAGAAAAAGAAAATCTTGTTAAACCGAAGCATCTCAAACTCGGTTGGATATTTTACCTTAGGATCGTAACTCAATCCTGGTCACGGCATCCTTACCGGGATTACTGCATAGTCTTCCTCACAACGTTGGCGTGAAGTACCCACTCCCTTCTGGTGATAACATAAGGGCAAGCAACAATACTAAACCGTAGTAGCAAGAGAAACCCAACAGTCTCAACATCTGAAGGAAAGGCAACAAGGTCGTCAAGATCAGTCCTGGATTCCCTCATAAAGAAGCCGTGGGCAGCTATAGATTCATAAATTTGGAAATTGTCACTTTAAGGAAATCAGGAGCGTTTCATTTTAATTCGCTTTTATTTCAAACTAGAAAACTTTGATAACTTGTAAAAGTATAACGAAAATACAAAAAAAAAAACATAGGTGTGCCAGTTTTGGGCTCCCACCTTATAAAAAAACGGAATAACAAAAAAAGTATATAAAAATATCACAATGAACACGAGGGATTTTTACAGGAGAGAAATATTTACACGATAATGACATATTTTCGTACAACTTTAAGTTCCCCAGTTTAATTTTGGCAAAATAAACCAACAGAACGCCTTGGCACGTACTTACATTAGCCCGTTTTTTTTAAATATCATTAATTTTCTTAAACACAATACTATGCTACATCGCTAAAGTTTAACTCGAGTAAATTTCTCCTGATGTAAGACATTTTATAATTAAGATGTCTGTAGTCTACAGGATGCACCATGTTGTTACATTGTTCCAGAACGGCTTTGCAAACTCAAAGCTGTTTCGCAAACTATGTTCCCCAATAAAAAATGGATTGGAACGAAAGTTTTATGTTGTCGATAGGTTTATAAAATGAGCATTTTATTTGAAATGTTGTTTTGACTTTTCGACAACAAAAGCATAGTTTGCGATGTAAGGAGCTGCAGCTCCGAAATTTTTAGAACGCTCTGGCAAGAATCTAAAAAAGTTCGATTACCCGTCACATAAAAGATGTAATTTTCAAAGTTGCTGCTACATGGGATGATCCTCGAGTGTCAATTCTTAAAAATGAGTGGAAGAAACTCTGGCCTGACACCAATGCTTGCGAACCTAAGGAAACAATGCCGCTTAGAAAGCTCGAGCCTCAAAGAAACAAAAGAAAATGACAGGCTATTTTAACAATTTGATTAACCATCATGGTCCCAACCCGATTTTTTAGAGAATTCAGGACCAATGAAATGAAACTGGAAAACTTAAAACTGTACTTACTCTGGTTCATCTGCTATAAGCCCACTGGATGTAAATCGCATGTGCTGAGCTCAAAATTCGCCTGACGTTATTAAAATAGATGTAGGCCTAATTAAACGTTTACATATACTAAAATAGTCGTATACCGTGTTTAAAATTTGAAATTCAAACAAAAAATTGGTTTAACTTCGCTTATTTTCACCTGTTTTTAGCCGATTTTGGGGATTTAGGAATACGCTGGCACGAGCGCAGGATTCCAAAAAATCCATGCAGTGTATATTTGGTCCTTGTCCGCTAGAGTGATTTGTGACCTTTGGCAAGCTAAAGATCAAAAAGAGGCTGAGTTTACCACTCTCCTCACAGCCTGCGCACTCAACATGCGCATGCAAGAACGTCATGTTAAATAATAAGATATCGTAAATATGTTTTGAGCTCAGCGCATGTGATTTACGTCCAGTGGGTAGGGGGCTATAACTGGCTTTAATATTTACACAATTGCAGTCGTCGAACGTAGAATATCAAATCTCGATCTGTAAATGCACCGGACTTCCCCCTTCATCTGCTGCCGACATAGCAGCAACCGTGTTCTCCTGAGCACGGCAGTTTGTCACCAACACTATGGGAAACATATTAAACACGTCGCAGAGATGTGTGACCGACATCTTTGCGTTCCGTACGCCCCTAAAGTTGGTGTGCACGCTCAGCTTGGTTAAATCCAGCGTCTCGGGCCTGAACCCATAGTAGGAAAAGCCATTGGGGAACTGCTCCCCCAGGTTGATTCTTTTGCTGTTCCACACAGCCATCTCGCCCGCCCACGCTTTACGCTTCTTGCTGCGTTTCTGGGCACCGAGGTTGTCCAATGGTGAAGCAGTCGACTTTTTGGCCACCGCCCGCGATGGAGTTGGCGGCTGCAGTGGTGGTGCAGTAACGCCGGAGCACGAAGGGACAGGCGAGGCTGGAGAATCTAACTCGGCCATCGGACTATCCGGCGAGTCCTGGTCGAAGCTGATAGGTTCTTGTATAGCTTCTCCAGAAGCTACATTGAGGTCGGCAGTTTCTGGCGGCGAAGAAGATTCGCATCTGACGAGCGGTGGAAAAGACGGCGCTTCCGCCACGTCGTCGTCAAGAATTTCGATTACGTCATCATCTTCGACTACATTTACGTTTTCCTGAGGTGGCACAGGCGCACCGTCGCTGTCAGGCCTTCGCCTTTTGGGACTCTGCTTTAGCTGCCGCATCAGCAACGACCGCTGCTCCTTGTAGGCGGGGTTCTTCTTTACGACCGCCTGCTCTTGTCGGTGCTTAAACCTCGAGTGACGGAGTACTGCATCGTACGACCACATTTCCTTGCCACACAGGCCGCATTGAAATGGCTTGACGTGTTTACGCAAAACGTGCCGCTTGGACTCCTCGAAGAAGGCGGAAGCAAAGGAACACTTGGGGCATCGGTACATCTCCTCGCGAGACACGTCCTCATAACAGAGCTCCTCGGTGGGGTGAAAAACGCGAAAGTGCGTCCGCAGCTCCACCATCTCCCTGAACTGCTTCCCGCATGTCTTGCACCTGTATGCCACTACATCTGTGGACATGCTGCCGCTACAGGTGACGGCAGCCTTGCGTTTGGCCACCGACTGCGACTGCTTGTTTTTCTTGCGCTTCGCCGCCCGGGAGCCTCCGGAACTACTGGTTGCAGAATGCTTTTCCATAACGTGGTCTAGATAAGCCTTGGCGCCCAAAAGTTTTTCATGGCACATGGTGCACTCCTGCGGCTGCGGCTCTTGGTCATCCGCGATCGCCTCGTCTTCCGCCGCTGGTAGCTGGTTGTCTGGCACGTCGTTAAGGCTGCCACACCACACTTTCAAAACGGATGCCTTCAGGTGCCTGTTCTGACAGTGATAGCGTGCATACATCAACCCCGAAGTGGCGAAGAGGCAATCACCGCATTGAAACCTGCCATTCCTCTGGGTAGTGGTGCACGAGTTCTCCATTTGGTCCAGTCCAACAACTATCAGCTCGTTGGAGCCCACCGCCCGCAGCTGTAAGGTGGCTGGCCGCTGCTTTTCAATGACCACTTCAGGCAGACCGCTATGATGATTGCGGCAGTGGTAAACTATATCCTTATATTGCAGGCCTTCTTGGGCACAGTGGCCGCACATGTAAAACTTGAAATCATAGTGGCGTAGGATGTGCCGCTGCACGTTTGCCTTTGCCCTGTGCTTGAATTTGCAGAACGGACAGCGCAGCTGAAACCTGGCGCCTGTCGGTTCATCGATGTCTTCCGTTAGAATCGATTCGGCACTTCTTCCATTCGCCTCTGCGCTTCCTAATTCAGCCGCAGGAGTCGTGGCACAACCAACTGTGCCTCCTGTATTATGCACGTGTTTCTTAAAGTGTTCATTGAATTTCTTGAGGTCCGAGAATTTCATCAGACAGCCATTCTTCTGGCAGGTGATCGTTATCGGTCGAGGAATGTTGGAGTCTTCTGTTGGTGAAAGAAAAAAGTAATTTTTAAAGATTATCATAAAACCGACAAGGTTGGTTTAGCGGTTATGCTTAGCTCCTTGAACTCGGGAGACCAGTGTTCGAACCCCGGTCGGCTATCCTGGTTGTGGTTTTTTGTGGTTTCCCACAACCTCCCGTAATCGCATATATAGGCGGATGCGAGGACAGTTCCCCAAAAAGCGGCCACGACCATAAACACTTTCCGTTAAAAATCTGGCACTTTGCCCCCTGCCACACGGCATAATACATGCTGACTACAGGGTAACGAATTGGATTGACAAAATTTACAAAATATTGGGAGCTCAGAATTTTTTAGTCAAAGAGAAGCGGATGGACGACTTACTGTATGCTGCATCCTCCAGGCGCTTGAGCACCCAATCGACGAAAGCCTCAACCTGCGAATCTTTCGACTTGTGGCCTACGAATGGCACGTTAGGATGTGCACTTAGGTGGTGACGGCGAACATGTTGCAGTCTCGAGAATTGTGTGTCGCACACCTTGCACTTGTTGTTTTGCTTTTGCAGATGGCACAGAATGTGCGTGCGTGCGAAGCTCCTGGCAGGGTGGGCGAAGGTACATTTTGGGCATGGATACACTAGGGCACTCTGTCCATCGTCTTTATTATTATTATTATTATTATTACTGTTGTTGTTGTTGTTGTTGTTGATGCCATCAGCCAAGCTCCACTGCGTGCGCATGTGCTCCGCCTGACTCTCCAGAACTTGGCTAAGCAGTACTTCGTGCCGTGGATCCATGCTGACTCTAAAATCAGGTATCTCGCCATCATGGGCACTCTTGAAGTGCGCTTGGATCCCGGCATCGGTGCTGCACGTGTACGAGCAGCGGCTGCAGGAGTAAGTTTCCAGTTCAAGCTCCTCTATAATGTGAGCCCGCATGGAGCTCTCCGACGTTGTTTTGAACTTCTTGCAAGTCTTGCAAACAAACGTCAACTGCCGTGGAACGTCATCGTGCTCTTTCCCCGTGCCGGACTGCGCTTCCTCCATGGTTCTGTCGTTTGTGGAGCTTCGGATCGCTTTCCTGCCTGAGGAACTCTCCTCCCTACTGCGCCTCCAGTTGGACACTAGACTGTTGTCGGGTACATCGATCTCATGCTCCTGCCGTAGCGTGCGCACCAGCGGGGGTACCCCTTGGTGCTGGTCCAGACAATGGCCCGTGATCAGGTTGCGGTGGTAATGGTGGTAAGTGCAATACCAGCAACGGAACAGGTTGGGGCCGTGCAGCTGGATGTGTAGGTGAAAGTCGGATATGTCGGCAAACTCGTCATCGCAGTGCGGGCACGGCAGTTGCAGGACATCGGCATGGTCGCTGGTGATGTGCGCCTCGTAGGCAGCGCTGGAGCTCTCCAAGCGCGTGCACTCGCCAATGCAGCAGCGAAAGCGTTCCTTCGCGTTAACATACTTTGGCAATTTCTTCGGATGCCAGATTCTCAGGCTGGGGTTTGTATTATCCACGTGCGTTACGGCAGAGCTGCCAGAAGTGCCGATGGAAGATGAGGTCGTATCGGCAGTCGAAACGGTGGAAGATGCGGCAGTGCTGTCGGATTCGCCACTGGAGTCCACTTCTGGCACAGCCCTGCTCGTTGCACGTTCTCTTTTACACTGTTCAATGTGACGGATGAGGTTTCGCCTTACCTTGTTGGAATAACCGCAATGCCGACACCTGAGTGGGTGAACAAAGATGCTCTGTGTAGGGATGCTATCCACATCGTCCACCTCCAGGTCCTCCGGCACCGCGCTCCTTGTGACCGCACTCGTCGGCGCCACCTCGCTGGTGAGGCCGGCGTTGCCAGTGGGATCTTGCCGAATGACTAGCTTAGGCACTACAGGCTCGTATATGTATTGAGCAGTCTCGGAAAGGCTGTCAGAATCTGGAAAGCTCAGTTTGCACTTGGTGTCCTCAAACGCTAGGTTGTGTGCCGAGCGCAAATGTGACTTCATGTAGTGCGGCAACTGGGCCGTGTAGTTGCACAGGCCGCAAATGAATACCTTGGCCAGGTGGCTGCGCAGGTGCTCGAGGAAAGAGGCTGGGTCGCGGAAGGTAGAGTAGCACTGCTTGCAGTACAAGAGGTCGCCCACATACCGACGCGAGCATTCCCCTAGATGCGCGTCCAACTCCCGCAAGCGATTTGTGCTATACCGGCACTGCTGGTAGCCGCAAGGGTGCCGGTTCGGCTCGGACGGTGCCGACGGGGAATCGACAGACGGCACCTGTGGCATAGATGTCGCGGTCTCCGCAGAAGTTGAAGGAATAGCATGTTCTACGGCTTCTGGAATATTTAAAACCTGGTTAACGAGCTGAATGCCATCTAAATCGAGCAGACGAATAAGCGATGGGTAATTACCCTTGTCAGTGCTGGCAACTTGATTCTGGCTTTCGTTGCAATCTAATGGCTCTTGCTTTATTCTCACTGTTTAGAACAAAAATGAATGTTTGAAAAGAGAAGAGAAAAAGACTTTTTGAAAATACTGCAATGCTTTAAGAAGGTTGCATACCAGAATAAACCAGAATATGTCCGTAAAGTTTATAATTGTAGAGGGTCTGGTAAACGTTACGGACATATTTCCATGAAATGGAATATACATTTGCATAAACAAAAAAATTAAACAAATAATAGATTATTTATGATAGGTCCTCGTACATTCCATGTGTTCCTATCAGTTTCCAAGATTAAATCAAAATAAAAATTTAGAAATAAAGGCTTATTCTGGTATTGCCAAAGTCGCCAACTTACCTTGAGGCTGCAACTGAGTCACGTTGGAACTTCCTTGACTCACTTCCGGACAGCACTCGCGAAGGACGATACGTCCTGTGCGGTTTGGGTGTATGTTGCAAAGATGTACGATGACATCTGCGGGTGTGCAAGTGCCGTAACTGCAGTAGCGGCATTGGATTTTGAAGATCTGGTGCTTCTGGAAATGCCTCTCGATTTCGTTTGGCGGGAACGATTCCATGCAGTGAAAGCAAGATACCGCCGGTAAATCGCTGTGTACCTCTCGATGGTGATTTATAAGTGAGACAGGGTCAATGGTGACAAATGTGCATCCGTCTAAGGAAAAAATGCATACGAGCATTAAACAAAAATATAATATAATCAATAATTGAAATCTCCACACATTGCCGAATAAAAGCAAATCATACCAACGGCACAGGCAACGGGAACACTTAAGCTGAACAGGTCGGGAAGCTCATCCTCCAAATTGACGGGTTGCGGGGCTGGACAGGTCATAAACTTTACTAATTCTTCGTCATTCTGGGGATGGAATTGTGCGATATGGAACATAAGGTAACCCTTGTTCTTCGTTCGATAGATGCAATATGGACACTGATGGATGCAGAGCATGTGGCGCTGCGAAACGTGGCTGAATGCACCCCGCACCGTTTTGTGTCGTTCGCCACAGTATATGCAGTAGATGTAGTGGTCAGTGCGGCACTTGTCCAATAGCAAGTGCTCGCGGTACTCTTTCTCGCTGCTACATGTGAATGCACACTCCTTGGCTGCACACTTATAAAGGTGTGCCAGCTTCTCCCGATCATCCAGAATAGCCCGCATGGCTGCCTCCGACTTCCTCTCGGCAGCAAAGGCGATTGGGTCTATGCAGCTTTTCAAGGCTAGCAGCGTACGGCCCTTCTGTGGTCTATGAATTTCCAACCACTTATTTAGGTTCACAGCGTGTTGCGCAGGGTCCAGCTTGGCGGTGCTAATGATTTCACAGGGAAGAGACAGCATGCGCAGCAGCTCATTCACCTTTAATTAAAAAAAAAATATATAAGTTCAGGTATCCCTAGCCACTTTTAGGGATGAAAATATAGGAATTATAGGACATTTTCTTCGAAAATAAAGGAATTATTGCACAGGATGGCAAACACTTTTTCATATTCAATATTTAGGGTTTTTTATCTTTTTTTAGATTAAATTTTAGGACTATTTAACAGTTAAAGGTGACTTTTTAAATGTATACTATAGAATTTTATTTTTAATTCACATTTGTGTCAAAATTAGGACAAAATTTACTGTTTTTAGCACATCAGATTCGTAATTTGTAAAAAAACATGCTGTTATCATAAAATGCACAATTTTTGCAGATTCCAAATCTGTACTAAAAACACAGTACATGTAAATTGCTTAATTTTGGCATTTTTGAAACATAATTTTTACAATAATTACGCAATTATTCAGGTGGTATTTAGGATGTTTTTAGGATTTTTAGGACATTTTGGACTTTTTTAGGAATATTTATGACTAGTTTAGGATTTTCAGGTCTTGTTTGTCGCCATTGGTATTACAATCCTGTACAAAAGTTTATGAAAATATAGGACGACATCAAAAATATAGGAATTTATAGGAAATATAGGACGACTGGAATGCCTGTAAATTAGATTTTTAATTGATTTTTTATTATAGAATGTTGCTATGTAGCATAATTTTCTGCATTCTTACCTGCATTCTCCTGGACGAGCACCACACATAGCCCATCGTAGTTTCTTCTTGTGGTAGTGCTGATGGCAATTCCGGGGTTTGAACGAGTGCCTGAATAGGCGAAGCGCATCTCATCTCATCCGGTTGTACAGAAACGTTAGGATCCACGTTGCCACTTGTAGAATCAGTGCCTACGTGATTACCTCCATCTGGATTAGGCCTGGATGTGGATGCTACAGGCGACAGCGCTCGGTCAGGCGCATCCGAGTTCCTTTCGCGATGCTTCTCCTCCATGTGCAAAACCAAGGAGTAAATGCTGCCAAATTTGTCTTCGCAATGAAAGCATCCGTGTTCCTTGCGCTCGGGGTGAACTACCTGGATGTGGTCAATGAACACCTCGCGCTCCAGGGACTCATGCTGACAGCTAGCGACGTAACAGCGGTACACGACTTCCAAGTGCGGGGCAATGGGTTCTTCGGGCGAACAAGTCTCTCCGCGTTCCGCAGCAGATACGGAATTGGTGCTGGCGCTAGTTTCGTTGGACTGAAGAGCCTTCAGCATGGGTAACTTGATAGTGCACTGGTTGTGCAGGTGACCAGCCAAGCTGTCGACAGTGGTATATTGCTTCCCACACCAGTAGCAAGGTAGCCACTCGATTCCAGCGTGTTCCTCATTGACGTGCGTTATAAAGTGCACCTGGCTGCTAGTGGTAAAGCGGCACAGAGGCTCCACGGAGCAGGCATACATGCGCATGCTGGAATGTGGGCATGTTCTCCACAGATGGTCTGCGTAGTCAGATGCCGCATCAAACTTGGAATTACACTCGGGACAAGCAGCGCGTTTCTCGCCCTTGTGCCAGTATTCACGATGCTTGGTGAACGCCTCGGTGCTGCGGGCAGCAAACAAGCAGACGCAGATAAGCACCTTGCGCCGCTCGTTCCAGTCCTTGAGCCGCCGGTTCGAAATGGGGATCCTTTGGCTGCTAGAGTTAATGTAGAACACGGAAGCGGCGCTTGACAAAGGATCCACAATGGGTGGTGATGTTATGGATGGAGCAGCAGAGTCACTGGAAGGTTCTTGGTGCAACTGTACTTGCAGCTTTAAAATCGTGTCTGCAATGGAAGGCACGGGGCCAGTTTCGTCAAGAGAAAAGCGCTCCGATTTTATCACTTTTGCTGGGAGTGCTGTTAAGACGCCGGGGTTTGTAGGTGCTGCCACTATGTTCGGTGATAAAAGAGCTTCGACTCTGCTTGGCGGTAAATCAACTTCCACTTGACTCGTTGGAGGAGGAGCAACATCGACACTGTTAGGAGGAGGAGCATCATCGGCTGGATTAGGCGGAGGAACATCATCGACCCGGCCGGCACTAGGCAATCCAGGTGCTGAATTGCCTAAATTGTCGTGGAAATCGCCACCATCCCCTTGCATTTCACTGTCGTCCTCCCACTTTACAAGACGGCTGGAAGGGCTTTGAGGCTCAGCATCTAATTCAGAATCTTCTTCAACCTGATTAGGGTTGGTCACCTCGCCTATCTCTAACTCCATGGTCAAGCAGCCGACAGTCTCGCCATCAGATTTGATGATTATGCTTGACGCAAACTGCGAAGTGTCTTGTACAATGACTGCTTCTTTCGGTAGCGGCAGTATGTTGGGCTGCGCTAATGACATAGCGATATCATCCACCACCCTGTTGCCATCCGCTTCAGGCTGGTTTGTCGAATTCCCTCCAACAAAAGATGTCGGCATACTACTAGCGTTTTTATCGGCTGCCGGCTTTGGGGCAATTTTCTTTGGTATCGAATATGACTGGAGACTTTTAGCAATGGCCTTTGGACTAGAATTCCCTTTTAAGCTGCTTTTCGGTGAGCGCGAAGAGCTCGGTTGGCTGGTGACACGACTCGTCTGTCTTGGCTGTGACGGTGGAGTTGCTAAATCTGTGATGGTGACTCTGTCAACTGCTGTCCGTGGGTCCCCTTTGACTTTAACCGCCGGAGGTGCACGCTTGGGCATGGCAATCACTTTGGGAGCCGCCGCTGCCGCTGAACTTCTTGGGTCACGCGAAGAAACTTTGTTTGTGATCACTGGTTGGCGGTGTGGCTTAGTGAGTCGCGGTTTGTTGCTGGACCGTGACATGTTTATGTTCAGAGCTTTGGCACTGCCTTTTCGGTGTTCATGAGCGATGTGCGAGTCCACGTTTGTCTTGTTCAGCTGGACGAAGCCGCACAGCGAGCATCCAAAGCCACCCAGAAAAGATTCATCTTGCACCCTTTTATATTCCGTGGGAAGTATGGCTGCATTTCCTTTCCTGTGATCCTGTGATATGTGAACCTTCACACTTATCTTGGTTTGCCCACGATAGTTGCACTTGCTGCACTTGAAGGCAAACTCTCCGGTATGACCAGTCACGTGGTTATAAAACTCGTTGATTTCCGTGAAGGTGTTCTCACAGAAGAGGCAGTTGAATACCGTCAAGGTTGGGGCGGGTTTGGGCATATTTGCCAGCTTTTCTTCCCGATGTCTCTGCACGTGCTGGATAAACGATGAACGAATCTTGCCTTTAAAGGGACACAGCTTGCAAGTCTGTTCATCCATGAACACGCTCCCTGTCGGGATCCAGCTTAGGTTGTCCAAACAGCGGATTCCGGTCTCCTGTCGTGTTGACGATGAGCTCGTAACGCTGCCTAGCTCCTTGTGTGCCTCCTTCAACTCGCTAATAGATAGATTCATGGAAGGAAGCCTCTTGCTTGGATGCCGGTTTACATGATGAGCAACAAGCTCAAAATCGTTGCCAACGTATTGACAGTATTTGCAAGGAAAAAGCGGTTCAGTCGAGGCGGAGGAAATCTGAGAACCACCCGAGGACGGACCTTTCCCATTGAGCTGAGGGGTTCCCAGTCCATTCTGGTTAGGTTGGTTTGGAATCGAACCATTACGATTAGCAAAAGTAGAGATTGCCACTTGTGCGTGGTCATTCGGCTGTAGAGGTCGATGGGTAGGATGCAGCGAAGCCTGTGGCATTACATGAGGTCCTGTTCCTGGTAGCAGTGAAGTCTGTGGCATTGGATGAGGTGCGGCTCCCGGAAGCAGTGGTGCCTGTGGCATGGGATGAGGTACAGGACCCGACATCGGTACAATGGGTGTGTGGTGTGCAATCATGGGGGTATGATTACTGGGGTACATTGGGGCCATAGGGTTCATAGCCATCCCATGTGGCATCGGAGTAGGAGGGTGGGCATGCGGATTCGGAAAGTGCGCTTGCGGACCCATGCACTGGGGCGGCACGTGCTGGTACGGGTACGGATTTGGCACATTTGGATTAAAGTAGTGGCACGGCATGGGCTGATGGCTAGGGAAGTTGTTAAGGGCTTGAGTGTTGACATAGTTTTGGTTCATCCTGGAGGCATTCATGTCATAGCGTTGCATTCTTGCACGCTCTAGCTCCCTCAACTCATTCTCTTGCTGCAAACGCCTTTCCAATCGCTCTTTTTCCCTTTTCTCAAATTGCAGCTGTTCTCGTAGTCTACGGTTTTCCATCTCCTCGATCCTTGCTTTTTCGCCCCTATGTGCCCAGTCTTCCGCAATCTCTTCATACCGTTCGTGAATCTTCCTTCGTGCTATCCGTGGCCCCGTCCTTACCGTCTCTTCATCCGTGTCGACTGCGACAGGATCATCGTCACATGGACGAGGTAGGATGTGATTGCCTGGTGGAAACGAGCTCGGGCCTTGAAGCGGCTTTATATCCCCACCACCTTCCAACTTAAGTTGGATGGGACGGAACTCTGATGGAAGGACCGGTTCTGTACCATTGTCCATGAGATGGAAGGGTGTGTGGTCATGGTAGTAGCCAGTTATGACGCATTCATCATCATCGGATTTTTCTTTGGAAAGCTTTGAATTGCCATTTGTAGACGGTTCGTTGCAACTTTTCGTTGAGGGCTCGCCTATCTCGGTAGTATTCGAATCGCCGTTGTTGCTGGCAGCAACTGGGCATGTGGAGTTCAACGGTATCGGCACAGGTTCGCCACGATCGGTTTTTTCCTTCACCCAATTCAGCAACGACGCCAGGGATGTCGCGTCGATTATTGGCTGCGTCATCGCATCGGGGGCGCTGTTAGTTTTCGATGTTTCTTTTGGGGTTACGTTGCTCGGGTTCAAAGAGCTATTGCATCGTGGGTCGCCATTCACGGTGGAGGATTGCCTTGGTGCAGAAGCCTGTTTCGAGCATAATCCATCAATAGCAATAAATTTCCATGCCATTAATTCCAGTGTGGGAAGTTTGGATTTATGGCGTTTACTGTGTTTGGACTCTATTGCATCCAACTCTTGAGGCGGGCTCGGACAGTCCCGTGCGGTTGGTGAAATGCCTTCTATAAACTGATTTTCAGATCCGTCGTTTCTGGTGGGAGAGCGAACAATATCAATTTTTTCCGGAGTGGTCCAATTATTTATTTCTGGGCGATCTTCGGGACTGCTAGTGGAAGCAGGATCAGTGACTCCCTCTAAACCCGCTTCAGTCACGTTACTTGGACTGGAATCGCTTTCTTCGATGACGGTGGTGCGCGTCGCATGCTCCGTAATATTGTAAACAACTTCCTCAATTACACCATCTTTGCTTCTTGCTTCGCCGTTGTCAACTTCCTCAGTTGTTTCTTTTCCACTGACAATGGCTAACTCCTTTACTAATTCTGAAGAAATGCCAGCAGTTGAAGGTGGCTGCTCAGACTCTGCTACCTTTTCTCCGTCGACATAGGTTTGAGGACTTGCGACCTTTTCATCAGTTGATGCTGCGGACGTGCTAGGGCCTGTCTCTTCACAAGAGCCGTTATTTGAAACCGCACAGCCGGATGCAACATCCTGGTTCTCGCCATTGGTTGAAGTTTTGTTTTGTGCAGTGAAAGCACCGTGCAGTTTTCTGATAAATTTTCTGGCAGAAACGACAACGTTTTGGCTATTGCGAAAAATAATCAAATAATTTTTAATTATACTAAATGAAAATATTATAAGTAAAATTTGCAGTGTTAAATTAGTGTAATTTTTATAACTAGATTCCTTGAAAAATAATAGCATCTTCTTGAATAAAAATGTAGTGAATGCTTAAGCCAGATCACCACCACTTACAAAAAATGTTTTTGTCATCGCTACAGCCCTACATTCAGAAAATGCAATGGCGAAATTGCATAAAAGATCCTCATATTTTACTAATAAGGATTTGAAAATAAAAACAGTTTTACCTTGCAGAAAAATTGACCAGCAATAGCTACCAATTGACAAATTTTGTAAATTTTTAAGGCTATTTTTTTAAAAAATAAGTAAATTTAAAAACAATCCAAAATTACATGTGAAAAAAATTCCAACATTACTTGTGCATCTGAATAGCTGACATTTCATAAAAAACATAAGAAACAAGATAGGTTCATATGCAAAAAAGGAGAGCTGAGAGGATTGGGATGAAGCTGCTAGCAGACCGAGTGCAGGGATAGCATTTTGCTTTTATTTGGGAAAATTTCCCTGTCTTCCCTGACCTTTGGCCACCATGGAATTGTGGAATTGAATGTAAACAAAAAAAAAATAGTTTAGAAATTGAGCCCAATAATAACATTTTGGCGACAGTGTTGGGTGACTTTGACGCCTGACTTTATGTTCTACATTTATCAACCAGTTTAATAGCCTTGTTATTGTAGCATTTCTTACCTAACACCAACATCCCTTAAAGCCTTCACAACTTGGCTTAAATGAGTTATACGTTGTGCATCTAAAAATTAGAAATTATAATAGATTATAGAAAACACTAGTTTAACATTAGATGACAATTACATGTACATTATATCTGTGAAAACTTTCATACTTTTTTTGGGGTCGCCGCTGGTGAGTTTTGCAATGAGACCCTGGAGGAACGGCAGGTAAACTTCTTGATCTTCTCTGTGTTGGTCTTCTTCGCTTTGTTCACATTCACCATCCCCTTCTTTCTCTTCCATCGAAATGCATCGACAATGGGAATTTTAGTTACAGTGAAACAAATGTACCTGCTAAACAAATTGAGAAATTAATGAAATTCAAAAACGACCAAACTACTGTACATGCACCAATCTATTTGTGGCATTAATTGCGCAAATGAAATTCATTTGGTCACGTCACAGCTACATTCTAAATGGTTGGCCTATTTATTTTGAGAATGTACACAACAACTGTAGAGATGTGCATAATAAGTTATCCCAATTTGAATAAATTTCTTGCAATTAGTTCTGAACTTCGTTTTTTGGTAAGACCCCACTATGATACATTGATCGAATAAGCATTTGAACATCCATAGTTCTAATAATAATTAATTCAAGAAATAAATACGACAGGTAACATCGCTACCGCCTAACATACAGAAAATGCAATGGCAGGTATCCCAGCCACTTTTAGGGATAAAAAAAATATAGGTAAAAAAAGGACATTTTCTTTGAAAATATAGGAATTATAGCAACTGAAAGTGTTCACTATAAGTGCCAGTATATCCCACCTGCAAATGAAATTTATTTAGAACTACATTCCTACAGTATATGCCTTCGAAAATGCATTTCTATGCCTAATTTTTTACACGCTTTTTTAAAATGATATCATTATAAGGCAATGTACATGCTAAAAATATGGCAATTATTAATTTTATCTTATGAAATTAAATGTACAAAATTAACAAATTACTGGGAAACGAAACCACGACTTCCATTAAAAAAATGTTTACTTTTGTCAGGTGACACAATTTTAAATTTAGGAGGGACAATTTTTTGCTGTGTACCTCTTTAATTTATGTAACTCCTTGAGTACCTTCTGTTCTATTATATTTGTGCTTGTACCATGCATTTTATGTGCCTGAAAGATAATTATCTCTAATTGTACCTGTAAATTGGAGGTAACACCAAATTAAATCTGTAAATTTGCAATGTACCTCAAATTTTGAAGGCACAAGGCGCTACATGATTAAAAAGTTACATGATTAAAACAAATTTTATAATAATTATTTGAATATTCAGAGGGTATTTGGGACTTTTTGAGGAATATTTAGGACTTATTAGTAATATATAGAACATTTTTAGGACTGTTAGGACTTGTTTGTCACTCTGGTTATCATAATCTTGTACAAAAGTTATTGAAAATATAAGACATCAAAAATATCGGAATTTATATGACGGCTGGATAGATAGGATTGGTAGTGACGTAGGTTATGAGGAGATAAGTTCCTGCTTGATCAGCACAACACAACATGACTGCCAACCTTAAGGTTGGTATCCACCGCATAAAGCGCCTACACACTTCCACGTTTTCGTTTCGGTACGTCGTTACGGCCACGTTTTGACGTCACTAGCAGACAGCTTTTTCCTTCGCAAGTGAACTAAAATTAGCCGTAAGCCCGCCGTAAGAAAATAGAAACAGTTTCTATTTTGACCAATGGGGAAGCGAGATTTCCCGGCCAATGGAAAGACAGATCAGAACCCATCCATGATCAATTGGTATGTTGTATCTGTACTAATTACAGATGATAAAAAAGCAATATTTTTGTCTTTTGGTTTATTACCAAATCCTATAATACGTTTTATTTTGATAAAATACAATTAATCTCGTTCAATAATATAATCCACCTTGCGTTGCCTGTTATCATGGGTAGATGACGCGGCGGGCTTTGCCGTGACAAGTGTGTAGGGTGTCGCCATAGCAGTAAGCCCAGCGTCCTACATAGGCGTCCTTACGGCAGACGCACCACAACGAAAACGTGGAAGTGTGTAGGCGCCTTAAATGTTGGCAACATGAAAAAAAAGTCGCCAACAAATGTTGCAAAATTTTTGTAAATATAGAGTATCCACCAAAAAAACGAACATTGTCCAACAAAAGTTGAGGGAATCGATTTAGGACTATGGCGCTCTTGCCAATGTCAAAATACAGACGCCTGCTCTATTGCTGACGAACTGGCCAACCTATTTTGACTTGCAATTTTGCACTAATTTTATAAATTTTGCAATTTATGAAATAAATTATTTCGAGTGGTGTACTTTCTTTTTAGGTATTTACTAGATATTTCCCCAAAATATCAGGACCATCGATCTGTCAGTATTTTTTTAATAGCAACTTCCGTTTCGTTTTTTAATGGAAGGCTATATATTACACCAGCCTATATAAAGGGTGGGGCAGCATAACTTCCTTTTTTAAAAACGTAATAAAACCCATTGTATGAATCAGAATATGTTAATTTGATTTTTATAATATAGGTACATGTACATCCATAAAGTTATTTTTACTTAGTTTTAATAATCAAATCAGGAAGGTGACATCCCCCATTCTCCAAACACTGAGCAAACCGATTTCTGGCTGTTTTGAGGGTACACTTTCTAGAGCGCCTCATCTCAATTAGGGGGGATTTGGAGTGGGCGGCCCGCTCTCACTATTTGACCCCTTGTGATTTCTTTCTATGGTTTTTTTTTAAATCCGGTGCTTATGTGAACCGTCTAAGGACCCTACAAGATTTGAAGAACAACATCCAGAAAGAAATTGCCAACATAAAGCCTGCTATGCTTGCATAAGTCAAGACAAATGCCAGAATTCGTTTGCTCAGTGTTTGGAGAATGGGGGACGTCATCTACCTGATTTGATCTTCCTGGATTTTTCCAGAACCAGTTCATACGTTCAACATGCTGTTCGAAAAATCATGCTTTTATCACAAAATGTGCAATTATTTACTTACATGTATATCTGTCTCACTAAAGGTGCGTTTACACCGCGCGAAAATGGAAAACAAGTTGTACGAAAACCAGACGACTGCGGCAAACGAGAAAAACGATGCTAGAAAACGAACCTTGGATGAGCGTCCAAGGTCCGTTTTCTAGCATCGTTTTTCTCGTTTGCCACAGTCGTCTGGTTTTCGTAAAACTTTCGCGCGGTGTAAACGCGCCTTAATAGTTAGTTAACTTCAACTTTTGGAACATCATTTTTACAACAAATATTCGATTGTTCAGAGGGTATTTAGGATTTTTAGGACTTGTTTGTCTCCCTGTGTAATATATCATGGGATGTGGTCCTTGAAAATTTAAGGCATTTGCCTTGAAATCTTTAAATTTTTTTAGACAACTATTGCCATGGTCAATAAAATGGATAGACATTTTTTATTCGGCCCATTGTAGGCCTATTCTATTGTTAATAATAGGTCAGACGAATTCTACAACTTTTCTGTTGGTTTGAACTGTTTTAAATTATTGTCCAATAATCCAGTGACTACAAATTAATAAAAAATCAATAGAAACAAATAAAACCACAAGAATGTTCGAATTTCCCAATTGTTCTCAGAATATGGAAATTTTGACCTGCTGAAACCATGCAAGCACTGAAAATGGAATTCAGAAAATATTTTTTATGTAAGTTTTGTGCATAACGTATTTTTCTGTTTTTAATAAGTCCAAATAAATCATTCCTTCAAAATAATAATAATAATAATAATAATAATAAACCATCAGACACAAGTTTGATTTGGAAAAATCGCGTTTCCAAAATCCAAGATGTCTGCCACAAAGAGCCCAGCAGGACCCGTCACTGTTAAAAAACAACAACATTGTCCGCCATTGCATGCCAAACTTGGATGAATCAAAAATAAAACCCAACGAGGCGCAAAAACGAGAGGAAGAAACGAAAAGCATCGAAGCATTTTGAAAAATAATCCTTACCAGCGATCAAATTTTTGACATCTTCATAATTCAATAGGATGGAACAAAAAAAATGGCGACGTGGCGCTTGCAAATCTTCGTGGGTAGTTTACTCAAATCTTTTTCTTCTAAACCTCGCGCACTATTCTTAAAAACAGCGTTCGTTCAGTATAAATAATCGAACGCCCTTTCTCGTGGCTTCGAAATATTAAACTAGAAAAGAACGTTTCAAACGTTAAAGACAATGAGTCACAGGTAGACTCGCACACGGGCAAGGGAGGGTTTGACCAAAACGCATTGACTAGTCCAGGTCCGAACAAAGGGACGCTTAATTATTCTAGGTGCTGACAGTCGTTTTTTTCTTCCTTCGTTTACCTCCCAGCATTTAGACACTGCGAACTATACATAGGGTGCGTATATATACGGCCATCACCCTCCACGCGAACTGTTAAATAGGGCGAGATCATTGCACGAAAACAGGGGAAACTAGTAGGTTAAGCTTAGTTGCCTGTTCTCGGTGGGTAGCATGAAAAGTACCCAGAAGGACTCGTAGCTTTCCTCCTCCATTATAGATTATTGGGGGTAGGTGGCGGTAGTTTCTCACCATCCGTGCGGATTGCTACATGACGTCAGTTTCCTCACTTTTTCCCAGCAGCCGAAGATGAACCTCTGGCGTCGCCGTTTTTCTGCAAGCTTCGCAGCTATGATAATTTCGTTTGCCATTTGCTCTAATACTCCCAGTTATTAATCGCGACATCTTCCCATCGAGCGTCTCTTCGTTTTGCTGTCTCGTGGTTTTTCGCGAGTGTGAGTAAGCTTATAGTAGCATATGTGTGTGCCTTGCTGCGGGTTTATTTTCTTGCACCTTTGCATCCGTCGTCCGTTTCTAGTCGATAGAGACATAAAGCTGCACGATCGATTACGATACGTTAACGCATGCGTGTTAATCGTAACCGTATCGTAATCGCTCGTGCAGCTTTATCTCTTTATTGCTTTTTGATCGTCACTAATATTACGTACCATTTACGGGGTAAGAGAGTTGCATACCAGACAAGCCTTTTTTTTCTAAATTATTATTTTTTTTTATTTTGGAAACTGATAGAAACAAATTGAATGTATGAAGACCTAGCATAAATATTATTTTATTTGTTTACGTCTATGTATATATATATTGTAATTCATGGAAATATATGTCTGTGAAGTTTATAATTGTTGAGGGTCTGGTAAACTTCACGGACATATTTCTATCAATTGAAATATGCATATATTTAAACAACAAATTTAAATAAATAATAGAATATTTATGCTAGGTCCTCGTACATTTCATTTGCTCCTATCATTTTCCAAATTTAATAAAATAAAAAAAAATAATTTAGAAAAAAGGCTTATTCTTGCATGTAACTCTTAAAAAATAACTTTCCTATACCCTGAAATTCTGCTACACAAATGAACGTAGTTTTGATGTTCTTGGTTTCGATTTTGAACGACATGCAGAAAACGAAATTCTAGAATATTAACCCGAGGTTAACCCTGCGGGTCCCTGCCTACTTGCTGGGTTAACCTTTCGCTAGATTTTCCCCTAACCCACGCTTGTGCAATGCAAGGGTGGGTTAACCTAGTGTTATAAAGCAGGTTAACCTTAGGTTAGTCTTAACCTTTGTTGGTGCAACCGGCCCGAAAAGACTTAGGCCGGAATTCATAGTCGTCGAATAAGCACTACTTGTATGTTAAAAGTATACAAATAAGTACTACTTATACGACTATGAATTCCGGCCTTAATGTCCTATAATAGATGCAATATGGTAAAGGTCAACATTTTTCAAATGGCACTCAAGCCCTTCCCAAGGCTAAGGCAGAGTGCCCACCAAGATGGTGTGGGCTGGCTGTAGCACACTTTCTGTGGTATGCAGCACAAGTAAGATACAAGTAGGGTATGTCCTAAAACGTGGCAAATGCATGTCGAAAAGCCCAACAATGTGGTGCGTTTTGCTATTGATAAACCCTCAACACATGCAGGCTATAGGCTACAATTGAAGTTGTCAAAACGATCTCGTCAGAAGATATTACATAGAATTAGCAGCGCGACCAATCACGATGCGTTTACGATTTACGCGTCATAAACTGTCTTTTAGCAAATGGCTATGCGTCTTTTGACACCCGAGCATCATATATGACGTGTAACTTAACCAGTAAGCCCAAATGACTGTGCCGCTATTTCTTGCTAGTTATATGAACAGTTTATGCAATTGCCTTTGAAATCTAGTATATTTTTCTTAGATAATTTCATAGACATATTCATGTATATAATTTCTAAGTACTCAAATCCAGCAATTTAAAATGCAGACAGAAATGGTATTTTGACCTGACAGCAACATAAATTTCTATCTCAAAATTCTCAAAAATTTAGCTAGTTTTACTACCACAGACTCCCAATTGCTGTTTCAACATTAACGTTCCGAAATTGTTCCTGTAAGTTTGTTTAATGGTTGACATCCTCTTTGATGTCAGAAGTTGGAAAAACTTGTTCCGATTTTTAGAAGCGAGGAAAAAAGTGGCTGCCTGTTGACGTTCACCATATGGCTAGCACACGGTTTTCCAACATGCAGTTGCTAAATGGTGAAGCATAGGCATTGCACCACAGACATGAACACATTACCACCAGCGGTGACGGAACA
Organism: Xestoiulus laeticollis; assembly: GCA_034698905.1. Lineage (NCBI taxonomy): Eukaryota > Metazoa > Arthropoda > Diplopoda > Julida > Julidae > Xestoiulus > Xestoiulus laeticollis. The sequence continues at coordinate 824 of JAQGCC010000191.1, read as the reverse complement.
ATGGTGCATGAGGTAGCATGCTACCCCTGAGTTATATGAACTTTTTCTGAACAAAATTTTTAAAATTTGAATAATGGTGCATTGTTGGGATAGTATACTATACCTCATAATTTTCTGAACTTTTGCTGAATTTTTTTTTAATTTGAATAATGGTGCGTTGTTGGGGTAAATAAAATGTTTCCATGACAATATATCAAAAACATTTTTTTCTTATTACCCCACATTTTGTGGCGTTCTGTCGCCTCTGCATGCAACTGTTATATGCTTCTTCAATGAGTGCCGTGCCATTGATTTATATGTGCTCACCTAGTGTGGTACACCACGCCATTGCTGCATAAATAACATGCCAGGCCCTTACCATCTGGTGGGCACCCTGCCTTAGGAGAAAAATGAATGAAATGGTGCTTCGGCCTTTAGCGTGGTTAAAATGGACCAAAGAAAACTTAAGAACCATCTTCAAAGGACACAGTCATGAAGAATATTACATACATTTGTATATGACTTTCAGAATAAACGACAATAGTTTGGCCAGTGCCAGCCTTTACGTATGGGCATGCTAGGTATGTGCCCATGATTGTAGAGGCTCGATTTTGCAGTGGTTCTGGCTGTTAGGAACCCAGCAGACCCAGTTAGTGCATTGCTGTGCCCGGGGATTTCAATGCTGTTAAGGGGGCTTTCAACCATACCCTTTCCAATGGAGAATTCTTACGTAGACATTCACGCAGGTCGCGTGCAGCATGCACGCGATGCTGCACGCGACCTTTTTGAAGCTCGAAAATGACCTTTAATTTTTATTTAAAAAATAACTATAACTTTAAATATAA